>JAQIWH010001695.1:0-29467 GCA_034695005.1 Cryptops parisi
ATAAGTGGCACACAATTCAGCATTTATAAGTAGTGAGTATAATAACCTATAAATAAGTGTTTTGATAATGTATTGATTATAATTAAATGGCCAGGTATAAAAAGGTGTAACATTTTTTAAGCATAGAAGCATTTTTAATTGTGCCTTCCTAAATGCATAATTCTGAGCAAAACAACAGATGCAAAAATATTAGTGTAATTGTGCAAGAACTGTGAGAAATAGTACAGTAGGGGAGAGTGAGGATGGTTCGGGCACAATAGGAGTTGTTTTTTTTAACAAATTGAAGTATATTACCCACAATAAAGACACTTATATGAGGGGCAAGGTAAGTCCTTTACTACTAAGTATTATTACTGCATTGTGATGTTTCTGAAATCACCTAATCATAACTTATGATAAACAATACTTTCCCTCACCCGTAATTGCATGATTTTTTAAGAAGGTAAATGCTAAACAAAAATTAAAAAATTAAATTTGTAAAATCATTCACTTTTCTGACTAGGTAGCTTCACCTTAATGATATAACTTATAATACAAAACCCAACCCCCTGGAACTGGAGGTTCTTTTCCCCTTTGGACATTCCCTTGCTGAGCTCCATGTTACAGGAGGGTTGGCTGCTGAACAGCTCTTGAACTATTATTTTACTTCTTTTTTTTTTATGGTCCAAGTGCTGTACGTGAGCAGAACGTAGATTTGGTACTCGTGCGGTTTTTCCACTAACGGAAGTCACTCGCTTTTTTTATCATTTACTTGTACAATACTACTGTATCTGCAAAAAAGAACTTTGCTCGGATTTTTCCCTAAAAATTCATCAAAGAATTGAAACAAAACCATGAGTTCACCAGAGGAAATTTTACATTGTAGAGTTTAAAAACAGATGCTGAAAGAAGTGCTTGTTGTAGCGTCTACAACAAGCACTTTTTTCAGGCATTTTTCAAACTTCTTCAAAATTTTCACATAAGTGAAAAACCTTGAGTTAACACAGGTGAAAATCGTAAGTTCACACAGGTAAAAATACATATAAATATACTACCCTGCATTAAGGAGTTTCTGTCCTAAAAGTAAATGAAAGAATTTACAGGGATGGAAAACTATGAGTTAATACAGGTAAAGAACCATGAATTCACACACGAAAATAACCTACCACAAGTACTTTGTTCAGGCATCTATTTTAAATTTCATCGACGTGTTCACACAGGTAAAAAATCTTACTAATGTTTCACATGCAAAAAGGTGTTGGTTTAGGTTTTTGTCCTATTCATTAAAGAGTTAACACTGGTGAACAACCATGAACAACCAGTACAGGTGAAAACCAAACAAATATAGTACGGTAACCTGCAAAAAACTTTGCTAGGGCATCTGTTTTAAAAATTCATCAGTTCACATGGGCGAAAAATCACGAGTTCACACAGATAATAAACCTGCAACGAATTCTTCGTTCAGGCATCTGTTTTTAAACTTTTTAAAAGTGTTCACAGAGCTGAAAAACCTTACAAATGTTTCACCTGCAAAAAGAACTTTACTTGGGGTTGTAGCCTAAAGTTCATTAGAAAGTTCACACACGTGAAACCAGTTTTCACCGGTGAAAAGCTGAGTTCATACATGGGAAAAATCTGCATAAAAAACACTGTTCAGTTGGGCATCTGTTTTTAAACTTTGTCAAATGTTCTGTGTTCAACTTCAGACAGGTAAAAACTTTACAAATATTTAACCTGCAAAAAGGAGTTGGTGTAGGTTTCTGTCAATTCATAAATGAGTTAACAAGTAAAAAAAATCACACAGATGAAAACCGTATAAATCTACTACCTGCAAAAAGAAATTCAGAAGGGGTTGTGTCTTAAAAATCCATCAGAGTTCACATGGGTAAAAAACCTGCAACAAGCATAATAGCGTAATAGTGTGACAAAAAGATTTAACCTAAATGTCATTGCTTCAAGTTTCTCAGGCCTTTTTTCTCTGAATTCGGTCAAGACCTCCTATCATGCGTAATTCTTAGTGTGGTAATTGAGCACAAATGTGATGTCAGCTTTTTGCCGAACTAGTTTTCTTTGATTGATAAATGGGGGTGTGGATCGCACCAGGTGTCACCATCACAGGGGTGACATCCAAATGACTTTTTCACTTTTCGTGCAGTGTTTCAGCAGAAGTTGATTATTTTTATAGAAGTATCCCGGTAGTTAGTTATAAATTCAAAAAACATTTTGTCTAGCTTAAATGTACTGTACCGGTATCAATACACAGTTAACCTACACCTACAAGGTTAAAATGTTATGCTGCCAAATTCTATTTACTTTGTTAGACTTATAATGAACATGCACGTCTTTATAGTCGTGTTTTGATAAATATTCTAGTATTTTAGCTGCAATATTGTGGTAATTTGTATTTGTGAACTTATAACACAAACTGTTTTGAGAATGAAGTAGTGATTAACGGAAAAATAAGAGTATCACCATTTTTCTCTTGCATCGTGAAAGATCATTTGGTGCTGTTTTGTTTTTTTGGCCATCCTGTACTATACATTACTTATATTTTTATTTATCAAGAAAAGGGTATTTATATTTATTATATATCATGCTTCCATTTATGTGGTGTGTGACCCCCCCCCCCAGACTGGAACTGGAGATTTGTATATGCATATATATATGTGAGGGGGGTGATACCATGAGTTAGCACACCTTGTGACATTTATCCTAGGGATGCCACTGGCTGTCACAGTGGTTTATAAATTGCTTAACTTGCTGTATCAAAAGCTGCATGTAACAGGGGACCTTAAGCAGTTATCGTGTCACTTTTTCCAGCACAACTATCACTTTGCCATAACTTTCCAACAATTCACGTGTGATTGTTGCACCACATCCCATAGCTTCATGGAAAGTACTGCTCCATATATGATCAATGACATATCATTAATTAAATGTGTCAGGTCATTCTTCAGTGCCGTTTCAAAACAAAACCCAACCATATTAGAAGAATTTGCCATCTGGGACATGTAGCAGGGAAGTTTGCTCCTCTTTCCCGGGTTGGATTTAAAGCCTAGCCCAGACGCACACTGTGATGCAGGGAAGGAAGCTTTTCCTTTAAGCAGTTCTTGGATATTTAATCACATCACTCTGCACCAGGCTTCGGTAAAAGGATATAGCTGTGACCTTCTGGCTAAATTGTAATTCTAATGTTAAATAAGTTATAACGATGATTCACTCTACTGTCTGTCCTGTAGCTTCTAACATGTGATTGGTTTACACTATTTGACCAGAAAACAAGATGAGGAACGGTGAGTTTATCATCATAATAGTCGGTTATCTTTGTTTGCACGTTTGACCTTTAATTCCAAACCTGCAACCAACGTTGTTATTGCTCTGGTTGTTATTACTGTTGTCACCTTTCCCATATAGTTTACTTACCTACCAACCTACCTTGATCAGCATTTAGATGTTAAGGCCATGCAGATTCTTAAAAGCAGGAATTAGAAACTACTTTTTAACCAGTTCTCATTCTTACTCGACTAAACTTGACCAAAAACGGTTTCTTGATATTTTGATTATGCACTGAACGTTTGGTTTTGAATAACAGATATTATTTTGACTTTTTTGAGATTTTAAATATTGTCAGTTTGATTGATGTATAGACTCATTACTGTTATAATATGGAAATTAAAATGTATTAACTTTGACACAAGCTGTTCAAGAAACAATATTTAAAAAAAAAAGATTTACGCAAAATTCATTACAAGGTAGAACTATTTTTAATGACATATTAATGATCCATGACAGGTGCCATTTGTCTATTTAAAAAGGATCTGCTGATTAGTAAAACAATAAAAGTACATAATATAGTTTTAAATTATGTTCAATTACCAGTATCCCAAACTTCCATGAGTTTATGTTTGGTGAGGTATTATTTGATTTATTGCAAATTAAAAAACGCACTTGTTACAAACGCAATATTAAGTAAAATTAAACCACAATTGCCTGTTTTAACATATTTCAAACTGTGTTCATAAAATATTTTATAGCAGATGAATGGATGATGTATTTGTATTTATACTGTGACTATTAAATTTGAATGAGTTTTCAATGCTTAATGAGTTTTATAACATTTCATGAATTTTTTTAAAGTATGAAAGGTATAAAATTTTGTTGTAGAACTTAACTAACAGTATTTGAAACTAATAATTAAACCAAAATTGTGCTCAGAATCTCTTGTGACATCATCTAAAAGCAACGTTATAAAAATTGGCATCATTTGTACGTTACAGTTAATGGAATTTAACTTGTATTCAACACAATTCACACAAACTCAAACTTAAGTATGACTCGGAATTTTAAAAAAAAACGTACAGACAAAAATTGTACTAATACTAAATAAGATTACAATAGCTACAACTCAGCAAAATCACATAAACACATTCATTACCAGTACTGTTGAACTTGTGTGTACAAAACGAACTCATTGGATTTTAGTTTTAAAAAGTTAAATTAGTTGCTGTAGCAACGCCATGAAAATATTGCAGCTTTATGACAAAGATGTCACAAATTCAGAAAGTATATGGTATAAATCCATTCCCCGTTGCATCAAGCACATCATACCAGTTTATTCACAGTTTATTACATGTACGGTAACAACAATGTTCATTAGTCTTTTTTTAAACGGAAACTTTTAACACATAAGGTGCTAATAATTATTTTAAATGCACCTCACATAACTTACCTGGAAATACTGTTTACAATACTTTTTAGACATTTTTGAGAGGCTTCAACATAGGCCCTTCAGGTTTTGCAATTTGTTTACTAGGAGGTGGTTCAGGTTTTTTAGCTCCACCTGGGCCTATTGTAAACGTTAGCTGATAACGTTTATTTTTGTCCAGTTGCCCTGTTGGAAGTGCATATTTTTGCACTTGACCAGCATGTTTTATCTCGAGCATTACTGGTTCTTTGGAGTCGATAGTGGCCAAGTTTTTCTTGGAGTCTTTACCTTTCACTGCACTCTTACTGTTTTTTGAAATCTTTGGCAAGACAGATGGTCGGTTACCCTTCACTAAAATAAAAGCAAAATTATTTGAAAACTGAAGATTATACTTATAACTAAGTATTAATAACGACAGTGGATCTTTTTATAAGAACAGACTTCCAGTGATATACCAAATCATTTTCACTAGTGTTTCAAAATTCTATCATGCTTTTAAATAACATCACTATTCTTTTTGGAAATGATACACCCATCACACAATGTATTCAGGACAATCAGAAACAGTTCATGTGGAGTAAATTATGGTGGACTCACCAGACATTCTGATTTTTCAGACAATCCCTATTTTTAACCCTTTGTTCAAGAATTCGAGGTTCAGTCAGGACTTCAATTTGTCCCAAATTATTCTAAATCATTCCGGTTGTTAATCAAGTAGTGTATATTTTCATTTTCCAGTAACAATTATTATGTGAAACAAATAGTATTTTTGAAAGAAGTTTTACTTTTTCTTCACCCCTCCTTTAAATGAAATACTCAGTCTTGGGGATATCAGTTAGGTACCCAGATTTGGTTCCTCTCCCCCAGATCGAGGGTTGGGAAACCTAAGTTAATGCAACTTGAAAGATAGTTCACATGAACACAATTTGAACAAAAAAACAAACATTATTTGCTATTAAGAGCACGTTTTGAAACGTTCTGAAAATCTGTCCAAAACGTGCACTTACACTGGTGAGATTGTATGATAAATTGCTGGAAGTTTGTTCAAGATAAAATGCAGGATATGGGATATCTTGGATGGAGCTATAAGTTGATTCGCTTATAATTTCCAGTAGTTTTCTAACATAGACTACAGGTAGTTGGCAAACAAATTCTACCATTTAGTATTCACTGGTATGGTGAATGACAAAATAATCAACTTACAGAACGCAACACAAGGTACACCCATGTATGTGTGAGTTGCATGATGGCAATGATAAGTTCGATGCGTACATTGGGTCGGATCATCATTCAGATTAGCTTCGTACTGTAAAAAGAAAAGAAGAACCTCCTGCTTAAGTTATTGAAGCAGTTCATTATTATCATTAATCTTACGTTTTAATTAAAATTTATTGATTTGTTAGTGCATATTGTGAACTAAACCATGCAGAGCAGTGATGTTTTGGAATGTCATGATTTTGATTTTGATTATTTTAAAACAACTTGATCATTAATGAAACAGTTTATAAGGAATGTTTTCTTTAACTATTAGATATTTTTTCTTGGAGGAAAAAGCTATCCCGTTTGTAAAGTATATTTTTCTTATTCAGATTGTTTATTGTTGATAAAATAGGAATTCATTGGGGTGTGAAAAGATGTCATAGAACCTTAAACATACGGTATGCATTGTGCACTTTCTAATAAAGTAAGAAGACAAGGATTTTCACTGTGACTTCAGGCAATGAGGAGGTGTCATGGAGGTCATGACCCTTCCCCAAGCTAATGTGACCCAACGTAAAAAATTCTTTTACGTTGGAAACAGTTCTTTTCTTTGCCTTTACTTGCTAGATAGAGCTTTTTCATCATCACAACATTTCACTTTCTGCCTAGATGCTTCTTCAGATAGGAAGGGCAAGGAAAAAAATGAAACGCAAGAGTGACAAGTGTATGGTTTTCCATCAGATGATAACAAATGGTTGTGTTAACCTAACAGACAAGAAGTGACTCTCGCACTTCTGTTTTTCTTTACATGAAGAAGTTTCTAGATGGGATGCGAAATGTCATAGAGCTGAAAAAATGACCCTTCTGGTCAGTGACATGAAAAAACTCTTTTCTTTAAAGAATATTTGACTGGTGATCACTTCTTTTAAAGAATATTTGACTGTGATAAATTCCTTTAAAGGATATTTGACTGGTGATAAATTATGTTTATCAGGGTAAAATATTTGTGCATTTTTGATAAAGTTATGATAACAAATTTGGTGTGGAACATGTGCAAATGTTGTAATGAACATCGAACGAGCTAGCCAATGTTGGACAAAAACGAGATATGTTAATTTCTAAGTTTTTATAAAAAGATCTTTTGACTGTGAGAAAGTGTGCTTTTGTGCTTAGGTTTTGAAAAGTTTGGATACAAACTGGCAATGTCTTGTATTTGGTTATTTTGCTGTCTTCAACATTTGAAGCAGTTGTCACATTTCGTAGTTGATCTGTAACGAAAAATTTAACCAGGTTCAGAAACAGGCATGTTACCGAATCGATTGCACAAAACAGTGTTCAAATCTCATGCTATGTGGAAAACTTGATGGTTAATAATAATCTAGAAACTTAATTACAGCTGCCTTTCAGTGCCAGAATATTAAATTAGCACTAGCAGTTAATTAATTACCAATTCAAAATTTTGTCATTCAGTAATTTTTTTAAATATCACATCATTCACAATCTGACATCCCTTAAGCAGCATTACACAATTTAAAATTGTGAATCTTTAAATATTTTGTTGTTTGATTGGTATGTAAGTAAAGTAAACAATTAAAAATCAACATATCAATTACCATACAAATATTTTTCGTAAGCAACAAACGTGTTGGGTCCACTGAACCTTATATTGGCTACCGTTAATCCTTGGTGTCGATAGTTGTCGGCAAGTTTACGAACTATGTATTCTTCTTCAGCACGTGTTGCGTTTATTTGTACTCGTTTTAACTCCAATAATTCTTGGAAGATTCGTCTTTCTTTCTGATACCTACATAGTTGAACACACTATTAATCATAGTTGAGCATAAACTAGAGTGCAATTTAGTAGTGTCAAAATTGTCTTTGTCATGATTGTGTGATGGTAGGCTATGTAGGTATTAATTTGTATGCCAAGGTAATGGTAAGTACAAAAAGTCAGTTGGTTTTTGATAAAAGGAAACAAAATCAACGACAACATAAGAATCCACTTGTTCAATTAATGTTGTCAATTAATAAATGTCGGTAGACCTACTATGCTGAGAGGTAATTGGTTTTGAGACCAAAACTGTGTTAAGATACCGTAAGTTTGTAACTCACAATTTTGTTAACTCTGACCAGTGCTGTTAAATGTCAATGCACTCATTGCACTGGATATACAAAAACGTCATATATAGTTTAAATATATCGGTTTATCACAACTGTTAAATTCGTATTTATATCAAGATGTAAGAAACCTGTAATTAAAAGTTATATTGAAGTGTTTTGCTTGTGCTTTTTCACACAGTGGTTTGAAAGAAGTAGAAAATTGTCGTTGATTCCAGTTCCTTATGTAACATGCATTCATGTCTATTGAGAGGGTTACACACAGTGCTGGTGTTATGTGGGAAATGCTATATCAAGCAAGAGAGTTTACAGAGAAAGCAATTCACAAGAAAGAATGAGCAGAAGTAGTCGGAAGAGAAATTAAGCAATGCACAAGGATTCAGATGTATGATAAATTCAAGGTCGTCATTGCTACACATCAAACACAAAATAAAAGACCACGTCTTAACTTCACAATATCAACACCATCAAAATATCTCTGGTAGTTTACAGTAGTGGGCAAAATAGTGAGTTGGAAGACAGGGACCAACAAACAATGACTGTCGCCTTAAAACTAAGGATTCTGCTTGATGCACGGTGCTATACGATCGAACCGTGGTTTATGGTTACATACTGTCGGCTGTTGCGTGAGTTTGCAGTCGTGGCTGAGTGTGCTTTTTCTCCTGTTTTTGGTCGAAAGATGGAGTAGGAGTGTTTTCCTGTTCTGGCATTGCGTTTTCCTCTGATGCCATGAGTTTTACCGATTCCTTCGATATCAGTGGTTGCTTCTTTGCCCGAGAAATCACTTTCAGAGTCAGCGGCATCACTTCGTGTTCCCCTCTTGACATCTTTGCTTGTTCTCAACCGGCGATTCCGCCTCCGAACCACTTCTCCATTATCAATAAATGTTATGTTGGCAGAAGGAGAGCTGAAACGTGAAGTAATGTAATTAAAATAAATGTATCAATAGTTGAAGTTTAGACAGCAATGTTTCTGTCTCACGAAGATAAAAGATGAACGGGAATATCACATTTTATTTTGAAACATTTTTATAATAAGTGAATTTCAGATCAGTCAAAACAAAGCTGCCCAGAATTCATCAAACTAAATTCATATTGTCAAGGTTTACGGCATCAATAACTGAAGTCTACTTTCTAAGTCTATAGCCCCCTGTCGCAAAAGTTGCACAACTTCAGGTATGAAAACTTAGTGCATTTGTTGGCAACTGTGATGTCAGCTTCTTCCCCAGTCAATATAAACTGGTTGGCAAGGCGCGAATATCACAGTTGTCCAATTGCTCCACTTGCCCATGAATTTCCACACCTCAAATTGCATGTCAGGTGGCTTTATGCTCACAAATTTTAGTCCATCAAAAGAAAAGATAACCTGAAAGAAAATGCAGTCAAATATACTACCGGTATCATAACTGTTTTAAACACACTTTTATAGAAAGACTAAAAGCAGATAAGAATTCTATTAAAATCTGTTATCCCCATTTGACATCTGGATTAAACTGTTCATACATAGAAAACATTATTCTATTGTCACAAGGGGTTTTCTTTTCTTCTATTCCACTATACTTGGAAAGTAGTTCTTTTTAAATGGTCTCTTTTTCGAATGATCGGAAAACGACAATCCATGCAGCACTACGAATTTGTTTCGCAAATGAATTTTTTCCATAAGGGAATTTCTACCTACTGTATGTGCTAATCTGTAACAGTCAACTGTCTGTTTAGCATATCTTGGTAGATTGCTTATTGTATGAACATTAAAATATTGTCTGCTTGCTACACTTTGTAATATGCTAGGGAATTGTCATAATTGTTATAACAATGTTCAAGTTACTGAGGTGCTGAAAGTTTGTCGGTCTTGGTCAGTTAATCTAATTCATTAACACACTGTTGAATAAGCATCTGTAAACACCATATGGCAAGACTTTGGGAAGTCAGTTCACTGGCCAAGCATCTTATATCTGCATACCTTTTGCCTAACTAGGTTAGCTCATGTTGATTATTTACAATATCATAATGGCATAGTTTTTACTTTGGCAAACCTTTTTCATGTTGTGGTGTGGTGCTAAAATGTGTCATACATTCCAGAAATTACACTTCTTTTACTTTCACAACCTGAAGGTAGTCACTGAAGTTTTGTCAACTATTCTAACATTTACCATGAACATGGTGATGCAGGCTACAATAATAATGTTGAGGACATTGTCATTACTATACCTTAAGATCTCGGAATCATCTGCATCAGAACGTCCTCTGCCATGGTTGTTGTCACTAAAGCCAGAGTCTTTAAGATTCAGGGATGTGTTGTCCTCACTGATCACACTCGAAGCTCCTGAAATGCCATGTCCTTGGACATGTTCTTGAGTGCCTCCTGCTGGTAAATGTTCTCTTTCTCCATTGACTTCATCTCGTTCTTCTGGTATCTTCTCTAAGCGTTTAGGTCGGGCTTCAAGGGCTGCAGGAACAGGAGTGCCTGCTCTTGGTTCTGTACCGTCTATAAATTGGGTTTTCACTTCATTGTCAGTAGTTTCATGAATGTTTTCTAGATAATCTGTTTGGACTCCTTCATTTTTGCTTTCACTTCGAGATTCTTGTGGCATGCCAAGTGATGTCTGGCTGCCTTGACTTGCCATGCCCCTAAATGAAATACTACAAACATGACAATAACAAAACATGGTTGATTGATGCCATATTTGCCTTAAAATAATATATTGTCCACACACCACACATTTGCATACTGTGCACCCTGATGTGGGAAGCTTCACTGCACTCTGTGTAGCACACATTGCAACCATGACTGCGATGTGCTCAGTGATAATACATTCTTATAGTTGCAAATAACTGTATTTTTAGTAGGAAAAATACATAAGCAATGCTGGTTAAACATTGCAGATAGAATTCGATAGATATGTGTGGCCTCCACATTTACGACTAATTTCTGAAATCTAATGAGTCACTATTTAATTATCGCCGACAAGTTCCTTATTCATAGTAATGAAGAACACAGTTTGAATGGTGATGTATGCTTGGCATCATAAAGTGCAGCAAGAAAAGTTAATATCAATTAGGTCTGAGAAATTTTCATCAGCATATTGAAAACTATTATCAATTGTGCCATTAAAACATGGGTGAAATTCAAATCCATGCAAAAAAAGTAAACTATTGTATTCTAAATTTAAAATTATTTTTTGGTTTGGCTAAATTTCAGAGAAAATTTACTGACTGGATGAACAAGAAAGAAACCAACATTGCATAAAAGGGAAGAATTGTAATGAAATTAAAAAAATATTGAATATTGGAAATTGTTATTGGTTTCATAATGTGGTTTTTGTGGTAAAGAAACTTGAAATTTTGAAAATAATTTTAGCAAGAAATAAGATACCAATGCAAATGTAAATGTGATAACCCAGATAGGGCAGTAACTGATTTAGAATGTGATGCAGTAGCCTATTGGTATCATCTAGTGTCATGAAAAATGGAAAATTATTATTGCATTCGTGGATATGGAGTGGATGGATTTCAAGTAAACTGAGTTCTTTTTCAAGCTAAACATTATGAAATTTCCACAAATTGGACAGAACTTGTTGCTGACGATTCAATATTTGCAATCATGAAAGAAGAGTCATTGATGTACTTTGAAATGGCTTCATGGAGATGGAACAAGGGAAGGCAATTTAGAAATCCTACTATTAATCCTATCAATGTACTACCAGTATTACCAAAATGCATCAATGTTGAAGATGACCTTCTGCTTCTATTAAATTTTATTTGTAGTTCAATTTAATGAAAAATCGACTTTCTATTGCCACTTACAGGTTTTTACTAATTAATCATTTCAATTTTAAATGCATGAGTATCATTTGTTTCATCAGTACTTTTGTGTGCTCTAAAATACGGTACCAACGATATTGGCATATGGATATTATTTTACTTTTATTCTTTCATCAGTACAATTACTTGGTTTGCTTTTACTGTCATTCCTATCTACCTGGTATATATGGCTAAAATACGAATCTCAACATATTTTGTTGGTGATGGTCTCTTGAATGTGTGATTGGTAGGAACGTATACTTATTGTACTTCTAATCAATGGTTCATCTATTAACTTAAAAATGCACAAGATATTGATCACAATGTTAGAACTATACGAATAATGTCAAGATAAGAATTGTTATGTGGGGAAAATATAAGAAATTTTTAATCTTTTAAGCTGGTATTAAACCCACTATGTGCTTATATAAGGGCCGATCAAATGAAATATAGAAATTGTGTTTCCTATTCAATGCAAAAAATATAGTTTGCATATACATATAGGCATGTACTCCCACGTTGTGCGAGGGCTCCATCTCATTCGCATAAAATTCTCTTGGTTGTGATTTGAAACAGTTAGTGACCACGTCCTGTACTTCCTCTTCAGAACTTTTTCAATGGACTGAAAATGTGAAAGTCACAAGGTGAAATGTCCAGACTGTAGAGAGGATGGTCTAAACACTTCCCAAAGAAACGTGTTCAATAATGCCTTTAAACAAATTTGCAGTAGCATATGGACTCGTATTGTCACGCAGTGAAGCGGCACCTTTACTAAGAATTCCAGGTTTCTTTAAACTTTATTTGGCCTGTTGCAAACGTGAAATTGTTTGTATAGTAGCACCACTTATAGACTGTTCATTGTTTTAAAAACTTCTTTTCGTAGATTATTTTAAACTGTCCAAAAATTTAACCTGGCGTTATCCCTTCTGCAGTTAAAAAGTTGGATAAATCCATGGTGCCTGCTGAGTGGTTAATACTCCCACAACTAGCGTTCAAATGCGACTAGGACTTAAACTACATGATTTCTCATATCAGACATGCTTAAACATTCTCAGTGAAGCGGATGTAAATACCTTGTACCACATTTTCTGTTTTATTTGATCAGCCCTTACAGTATTTGAAGGCTGAAAATCTTATCACCATGGTTATGTACAAACATCATTCAATTTGGCATTTTAGTTATCATTTAATGTTTAACATAATTGAACAAAAACCATCTAAGGCCAAATGGACAAATCATAAATAGCTTTAAATAAAAGATAAACAACACAGGTAATCCTTGTAAAGACGTTCACATGGTATAAATTTTCTGTACGGTCAACTGCATTAGCTCTAAGCTTTTCACAGAATGACATTCATGGTGCCAGAATTAGTTGACTCTGGGCATGACTTTTACTATTTACCTGTGAAAATGATAGAAAAGACTAGGGTATTGTACATGACCAAGTAAAAGTAGCAGTCCACTTACAGACCATTTCTGGTTATCTGGACAATGATGTAATGCAATATGTAATGTTTTGAAATCATAGGCCCCATTTCAAAGCTTTGATCTGATTGGAGATCGGATTTTGTGCAGGTTAGCAAGTGTGTTTATTCCAGATGTAGTTTAATATTAACATTCAATGCTAAATAGAAAACTTGACGATACAATTCCAGTGGAAATTTAACAGTCAATTAACGATCTAAATGAATGAACTGAAGACTTTATAGGGTTAAATTCTGTTTATACAATAACGAGGTTTTCCCCATAATGATTTGTGGTCATTTTGGCTATTACATGGCAGCAAAATTAATTCATTACTGGTTTTTTATCTAGCACTGTGTTACGTAGACTTACTGGAATGCAAACTCCAGTATACTTTTAAAACACTGATCTAATCTACAAGATGATTCAGAAGTCCCTAAACATATAAAAAATTTGTTGCCGTAAAACCAAAAAAAGATCTCCAAATATTGTTCCCTGTAGCATATGTGTATGACTTTAGGAAATGAGCTGCATCACAGCAACACATGGTAGCATCACCTGACAACAATACGCATATGCACTGGTGAATTTATGGGAGGGGTACTGAAAATTTGAACTCATCCACCCTCAGAACATGTTTAGTTCATTTCATTGGCATGGTTAATGCTGTTTGGATGTTTTCATAGAAAAAGAGGCAAACATGCCTAGATTGTGCATTTTTTTCGGCCAAAACACTCATTTGAAGGCTAATTTACCATGAAAACATATTTTTAGACATACTTGTCATTAAATTTCAGTTGAATCCTCCTCCTCCCGCAAGTCGGATCTAAATCCACTACGCGGAACAACATCATTGGCGCCATGAGAACCATTCCAGCCAACACGATGAAAAGAGCATTTATCAACAACGCCAGGTGAATTTCAACAAAATGGTGGATAATTTTCAAAACTTTAATTAAAAGTTCTCCCAAAAACCGGTACACAAAAGTATAAGTTGCAATGTAAAAGCATTTAAAATAACTTGTACTTGTACGCTATATTGGAATAATTTTTTTAAATATGAGTTAGGCAAATTCTGATTGTTCCTTTATGAAATAAGGAAAACCTGTGGTGATTTTCTTTTTGTGATAACTGTAATGAATCTAGAGTGTAATTTGTATTTCTTATGTTTTCATTTAATGGTTTTTGTTACATTGTTGGTATTAAGAAAAAAATTGATTCTGATTTTTTAACATTAGTAAAATAATCAACTTTGTTTACTATCCAGATTCATGTGCTAAAAACCACAAAAATGCAAGGTACTGTATATGTGTTGAATAAAACAACTAAATGTTGTTCAGCTTAAGGTTTTTTTTAACCCATGGTGATGTTTGTAAGTGGGTTCATTTCCTGTTACACATGTATTACAGTGAGACTTCAATTTTGAAGCAGCTACCTTGGTCACTAAGTATTAATGTAAATGTAAACTTTAGGAAAAGTGGAAAACCAGGGAAATGAAACTAAAGGCACCATAGACAGTAGAGGTCTTTAGGCACGGGCACACTGGGTAGTGTCTAGGGGCCCTACGGTTTTAGAGGCCTCTTGCTAGGATGCTGCCTATCATATGGTTTAGAAGTTAAGTTTCTTGGGCCCCAATACTTAAGCCTTAAGATGGTTTTTAATGATCATCTATAGTCTGTACAGTATTACCGACCATAAGGAGTGAATTAATTTGCAAAAACACTCGAAGTCAAGAATGTGTGCAAAATTGAAGTTTCACTTCACATGAAGTTGGTAGAAATGAACAGTTCATATTCAATTTCAGGAAATTTTCCCAGAAATTCAAATTATATAAAATTTTATATAACATACAGTATTATGGAATGGAACACTACCAACCTGAAAACTCCAGCCTTTTCTGATCTATCACCCAATTTGTTTGCTGGGATTCCTCCATGCAGTTGTAAATAATTAGCACAACCTCTATTTCCTTTGATGAGTGAAGCATCTAATGGAGTCATTAATTGGCCCTATAAAAGAAACATTTGTTGTATATTATGCATTTTTAAGACTTTTATGAACAACGTTAAATTAATTGAATATTAACTTAGTCTACTAATTTGATAACTGTTATTTTGTGGCTTCATTCATAGTTAAAATATGGTTTTATTAACTATGTAAGTTATTTACTATTAACAACAAATTTGGAGAGTATTGGAATTCATATCATTTGAGTGTACTTCTTATGAGTGGGATGCGAACCTGGAACTTCACACCAGAGGTGAATGCCTTAACCATAAGACTACCACAACTCAGATTATTACAGAATGATGCGACTATAGTTCTGAACAACACATGTTCTGCAAAATTTGAGGTCAATGTGGGTTTTTTCTCATGGTTACCATGGGACACAGTAAGGCCCTCCTGCCTCCTCGGGGGGGGGGACCTTGCTGTACACTGAATGCCCACATTTCTGTTTTTTCCCCATACACCCTTCCAGCTACCTCCCTTCCCACCTTCCTTTTCTCTTCTTAGAAGTACCCCTTCGCTGCATTGGTGGCAAGTTTGCAGTGAGTGGAGGTGATGTTGACTGTTTCTGGGGTACTAGTACCGAGTGGAAACCTAGTGACTCGGCTGAAAAGGTTCCAATACTGTGAGGTACTCCTGCAGATGCCAAACACCCAGTGGTATGGGAGGGACAAGAAAAATCCCTGTTTGGGTCCTTTCTCACCCTGGCAAAAACACTCTGGGGACGGTTGGTGTGGAAGTGACCAGGGACTCAATTTTCCAAAGTTTAAATGTTTCCCTATACGTCTAAAGTGAGGGGGTTCCCTGACTGGGGAACGGCATACATCTTTTTATTGTTATGGTCACAACTCAAGTATCTTCCCAGTGACCATTAACGCAATGGACCCAGCGCTTAACATTCTATCTAGTTCCAAGAACTCTCCAATTCACAATGTTTTCTCTGGACTGATACTTATAGATAGCTAAGCATTCTGATGAAATTAAACTGTTTACTTAGAATGACAATACCCAACTAGAATGGAAATACCCAATTATGGGAATGGTCATGACCATAGGTGAGGACAGGGTGGAAGATCAATTTGAAAATGGAGAGTTTTGCCTTCTTGCTTAACTCCCGCTTACAAATGACTCCTTGATACAGCTGATGCATTACTGCACCAGCTGCCCCGATTCGTCTATTGATTTACCCTTCCACCTTTCCATCACTCGAAAACGATACCCCGAGGTACTTGAACTTCTCCACTAGGGACAATGGGGCCCCACTAACATGCAGGGCGCATTGTTCCAGTTTTCGAGAGTCCACGAGTCTCGGTCTTAGCAGTGTTGATTTTCAGAGACCGGTTTGCTTGTTTTCATTCAAATTTATCCATATCATGGTGTTATATTTAGTTTCAATTTCATTAATGCATGGCAAAATATTGGATACAACAAAAATATATTGAATGCAACGTAAAATAAATAGAATCTAGTTTAATCTCAAGATGAAGACCTTGGAATTAATACCTGTACCATTTGGTCAATGTGCAACAGCAATTCAACACATACATTCCGGTAGGATTTGAAGCCATTGAGGTTTCAAAGTGTAATTTTGTAGAATTGCAATTTTTTTGGATGATTTATGAACTTATGCCTGCCTCTGGGCTCATGGCTATAATCATCTATTCGTAGCATTGTCTTCATGTGGCCATAGAAAAGATTTGTTTTCATGCAGACACCATTGGCCACAAAAGAAGTATCAATTGCATGTGACAGAAAATATCATGGCCACATTATTTCGAATTAATTTAGTACCAGTACTAACCATTAAAACATTAAAACCAACTTCATTTACTCGTGTAACTGATCTGTGCTGCATAATGCTGCATACTACTTTACTGATTTCTTATTTTTATGTTATGATTTAATTATTTAAAATGTATTTTATTTATCATGTCAAGGAAAAACATGAATGCCTAGAGATAAAGATAATGTCCTCTTCAAGTAAACTATGCGGAATTTTTAAAGAAAATTAAAACGCTTGCTATAGTTAGGTACCTTCGTATTTCGCATGACAGGATTTACATCTGCCTTCCGATCAATGAGAACTTTGCATAATTCTACATTGTTATTGATGGCAGCAATGTGAAGACAAGTTCGTCCCTCATTGTTGGCATAATTTGGTGACCCTGGCTGTTGGTCCAATAACCACAGCACCAGATCTGATAAAATAAAGTTAAAGATTCTTTTGAATGCTTTAAAATGTTCATACTTTAGAATGAAAATGTGCTTGTAGTTAAATTATTTCTACCTTTCCTTCCAGATTGCACAGCTTCATGAACAGGAAGATCACCTCGATTATTGGCCTTCCAGAGATTAGCCATGTTTTTTTCCAGGATCTTGAGGGTCTCCAACTGGCCTTTGGCAGCACCACAATGTGCAGGCCTAACAATCACAAAAATTTGTTCAGTGTTGCATATCTAACGGTAGAGCAGCAATTCTATTGAATGTACTAACGTTCGGCCTCGATTATCTTGGTGGTTGGGGTTGGCGCTGAAACGGAGTATCAGGGCTACACAGTCAGCATGACCCAAAGTGACAGCATAGAACAATGCTGTGCAACCATTGTTATCTCGTAAATCCACATCTACTCCGCAAAGTGTTAGCAACATCTCCACACACTCTATGTGTCCCCTGCTAGCAGCGCAGTGCAAAGCTAGGAGAAAATAAATTTGAAATCTTGTTAAATAGCATTTTTTGGTTTTCAATGCAGCAAGAATTTAGATCTTTAGTAATAGATTGTAATTGAAAGTTACGATTAGCATATTACTTATGAACCGTTTTGTAGAGTTTATGAATCATTACCAGTACACAAGTAAACTGCTAACAGTTTGCACTTAAAAATACCCAGGCAGTACCTGTTAATCCATCTTTATCCTTTGCTGTGACATCAGCACCTGAATTTGCCAATGCTAACATTGCATCGCTACTCCCTATGAATAAAATCACAAAAACCATTAATAACAATAATTTTATATTGGGTGGAAACAAAAGTTCGTTCGCATTTTTGATGCAGACCAGCTTTGAGCTCTGGTAAGAGAGATTGCTTCAAATGGGTGGGACTACAACTGATATTTTGCAATATGCTGAATGTCTCAACAATCTCTCTTGTGTGTTGTGCTAGTTATGTTGAATTAAGGAGGCAGTTGATTTTTATCAATAGTGGAGGACCTTCCTGAACATAGCGCATCTTTCAGAGACAAATCGCACGCTCGGGACATCGCAAATCACTTCTGGCATGCTCCATCATTCACAGCATTCTCTCTACATCTGTACACCATAAAATATTTTTGGGGGTTGCTTTGCAGATTTACCCTTTTGATAATAAAAAAAGTCATAATATGGACATTTTTATCTTCCATTTTTACAGTTACACAGCATGAGTATTACAGTACTCAACCTATCTGTACAATATTTTGCTTAACTCTGTATTCTTTCAAAACCATGTGCCATACATACATAGGTTAGAAATAAAAATGCATAAGTGAATCACTCCTTATGTCATCGATTAGCAAAATGTGATCGAACGTTTGGTTTTAACTAATATTAAGTAGTTAGTAATTAAATCATTATTTACTTTGCATTTTATAGTTGATGGATGACTAATTAGTAATCAGTTAAAAAATTCACCTGCACTGGCTGCCCACAGCAGAGGTTGGCGGCCATCCTGATCTCTGACGTGAACATCAACTCCATGGTGGAGAAGTCTTCGCAGAGCAGCCATTCCCACATGTGGATCATGACCAAGCTCACTATTAGGTCCACACATTTGAGCGGCATAGTGAATCGGAAACGCACCGTGCATATCAGCTGAGGAAGCATTAGCTCCTGCTGCCAGCAGCAGATCCAATGCTTCCAATTCTCCACACACTGAAATTTGAAATCCAATGAGTTAAAAATGATTTAATACTAGCATAAATGCATGACTAGATAACTAAGTTGATTCATTAACTCGATCTGTAACACATAGGGATGTAAAAAAAAGATTGAACTGAATTTTTTCTCAGAAATCAGCCAAGAAGCGAGATTTAGCATAGTGAGACTATGCTAAATGTGTGTGCATGAATTTTTGCAGTTCACCAGATGAGTCAGTCATTGCTAGGCAATCGTTGTTTGCTGTTGTGTAGCAAGTTTTTGTGGCAATGCCACAAATATCTGCATTGGTGGCATTGATACTTCAAGCAATATCACAAAATGCATTGAGCAGGGCATTGGAGTTGGTTGCATTTGCTTTAAGTAACAATGCAACAAACACTTGCCACACAACAGGAAGAACGTTTGCCTGGTAATGAATGAATGATCTGATGAGGCAAAAAATGACTCGCGTGTAGTAAGGGGCCTAGCAAACAATGCAATTCATTGCATGAAGGGAACGTTACCCCAGCTCAGTGTTTCCCAAAGTGTGGTACGCGTACCACCAGTGGTACGCGAAAATTTTCAAGAAGTGGTACACTGTGTGCATGTTGTAGCCTATACGAGAGGAAATGTAATTTGAGGAATAAAAAGTGGAATGAATCATTGTACCAAAGAAAAGGGTACCCAAAAACTACATTTGTGTATTCTACCAATCATGACCTTAAAAATGAATTTGTCATCTTGTATTGCTGTATCTGGAATCTAAACAAAAAACCCACACATTACTTTAAATTGTTTTTGAATTCCATCATGAACATTTTTGTATACTAAAATTATAACTGATTATTTTTTCAGTTAGGCATAAGTTTTGGTTTTCATGTTTGTATGTATTTATTGATTTAATCCAATTCTTTGCCACGTCCTGTTGCATTCACTTCTGCATTTTTGCCGTTTCGTTGCAAGAAATTTCAAAAAGAATAAAAAGACATGTTCACGTATTGATCTTTCTTCCAAATTACCCTTGTATAAAAAGTGGTACGCAGGAAAATCTCTGTCTTAAAAGTGGTATGCGACTTTGAAAAGTTTGGGAAACACTGCCCTAGCTTATTTGCAAGGGAGCGTTTCTTACTTTAGTTTCAGTAAAATGAGCGGGTCCCAAAATTTGACTTGTTTGATATTTTGTTGTATGCTACGGTTTTGTCCTCTCTCAATGATCAATGGGAAGCAGTTCCTATGGAACCGTACCTTTGCTTTCCACATCCTTGACCTAAGCAGAATAAACTTACTTGACAGTATCCTTCTTATCAGGGTTAAATTCCAAAAATTTTCTAAAGGGAGGAAGATATCCAAAATATATATCGATATTTTAAAGATTGATAATGTACCAAAAATTTTCTAAAGGGGGAAAGATATCCAAAATATATATCGATATTATAAAGATTGATAATGTACCAAATAATCGGTATAACTAAAGATATTTTTATCAATGAATAAATTGATTTAAAAGGATGATAGGTACCTTGAGACCAAACCTTGCATTGTCATAATTTTATATATATGCATCATTCAATTTTACATACAACACACAAGTATTTGTAATATTATATAGATGTTCCAATTGAATGACCATTTTCTCATTTTATATCCTTTCATTTCTTGCTGTATTAGTTTAGTTATTTTTTTGAATATTGTATTGTAATATACATAAAACATGGGTTGCCCACTCCTATCTAGTTGGTTTATTTATTGTGCTTTCATTGTATTTTAGTTTGCAAGCATAAATCATATGGTGTTGGTGGCTCAAGCTGAACAATTGCAGCCAAATGATTTTTTAAGGGAATAGTTGTAGGGTGATGCAGAAATATTTAAATGTAAACATTTAAATACCGGTACTACTTACCAGTGGCCCAGTGAACACCACAATGTTGTTCTTTATCGATGGCATCCAAGTCAGCATTTTTACTTATCAGGAAACGCATAAGTACTGTATTGCCATTGATGATTGCTAAGTGCAGTGCTGTATATCCTTCTTCATCAGCTACGTTGATTAACCTAGGATTAACAGCAAGCAACTCTTCGGCACAGCCTAAAGAGGTAGTAAGTTCACAGCAATAGTGTAGTGCAGTTTTTCCACTTCGGTCTCTGTCGTTTATTAATGCAGGCTAAAAAGAGAAAAATAGAATCTCACAATTTTGAAAACATTTAAAAACAAATGGAGCGGTTTGTATTAAAAATTATCACCACCTTAGGTGGACGGTGTTTACAGCGTGTAATGGATGAGATGTGAGATTCACCGTATCTTTGTGTGAATTTTATAAAAGTAAATTTTATTTATCACGAAATTTGACATTCATTTGTTGAAGAAATATCTAACATTTATTCCAATAGATATGACTTTGATGTTGTTGGAAGTTGTTTGACATACATATTTAACAGCTTGACTGCCTAAGGGGTTAACTCTTGCTGGTGAAAAATAATTTTTCAAATATGTTGGAGGGAGCTGTAAACGGGTTTTACAGCTATGGTCAAAATCAACACCGTTATATGGATTTTATGCAGACTATTTTCTGTGTAATACACTTTAGGTGATGTTATCAGCACAATATCTTGTGCACTGAGGCTTTGATCAAGCTGTCATTCATTGTCTAAGTAATTTTACATTTTAACGTGTTGTTGGTTCTAATTTTATTTATGGGCATAAAATTGCCATTTACCATACATGTGTTCGAGTAGTTTGTAAGCCCATCAAGCATCAAATACCTATCATAAATTCAATACTCTAGTTAAAGTTATCACAATTGTTGCATGATACAGTAGTTAAATATATTATCTTCTACTATAATATAAAAGCCATGGTAGTTCCTCTGTCCTGTCCAAAATTACGCGAAAACTAGAAAGCGTAGGAAGCTGAAACTTGGTTGGCAATTAAATGACACCCAATAAAAAGGTGCACCAGCCCATTGGCGACCCGAAATTGTCATCAGGGGATGTGCAACATTTATATAAGTAAGAATTTACTGTTAGTAGTTGTGTGTGGTTTATTTTTGCGGAGAAATCGTAAGGCCTACAAAGCTAACAGTTGGAAGGGTGGTAGATTGTAGGGCAAGAAATATTTGATGACTGGACAGTGTCATCAATGGGGGGTGCCTGGGAAGTCGCCCTGTTTTTATCAGTGATGAGTAATTTAAAAGTTTAAACAATAAAAACATCAATGAATCAATTGATGAATGTTATTTTTTCAATTAACATGAAACTATCTCTGTATTGTTGTGTCAGGTGGTATACATTTAATATTCAAATAGCACATAGTGTAGTTTGGATTTAAAATAAATAAAACTTTCAACCCAAATAGTCTAACTGTAAGGAATATTGCAGAGCAATATGAGCTAAAACGATAATTAACTCTAACGAATGTTGCAAAGCAACATGAGTTAAAACAAATTTCATAATGAAAAAGAAATTCCTTCATTTTTGATGGGCTATTTACTAGTAGTAGTAGTAGTATAAAACGCCAATGAAAGAAAACTTCAAAGTAAAACGAAATTAAACAGCAAAATAAATTTTAAAAAAATAGCCTACCTTGGATTAACTGATAAAATGCCAAGTTATTTGAATATCGATTTTCTGAATGACTCTTAAACTACAAAACGTCAACGTATTTGAACATTGATTATTATCTGAATGACCTATTTAACCAGAATTTGTTCAGTTGGTGGTTACCTACTTTATCTATGTATGATCATTAGTTTGAGTATTTTATTGATTTTGTGCTCTACTATTTTACTGTATGGTACGTATTCTGTGATATATGGCACTGTGCTCTTCATATCTATATTAACTTTATATTGATTTTTCGAAGAAATACTCAAGTATAGTAGAGTAATATAGAGTATAGATTATTCAATATATTCTTTTATCTGACTTGTCAAGTCATTATGCAGATGTTTGAACCTAACCAAACCATTTTGTGTGGTCCACTCAGCTTAGCCTTAGAGTTAAGTTTCAGGGGAGTAATAATTTCTAATAAGATTGTACTGTAACAGTTTTTGTTTACATGTCAAATGAAAAGACTAGCAAAATGGTTTTTGTTCAATTCCACTTGAAAACTTACATACTAGGTGAAAATCAAATCTTGCTAAGCGATATACTGGTACTTATATATTTTGAACAATATTAACTTTTATTTTCTTATTTACCAGCAATTTTTCCGTATTATCCAGCAGTTTCATACCTGGCTGTTCTTCAGACTCATTTAAGTCAACTGAACTAAGCAATACTTTGTTGTTTCAGTTTTTCTAAAATGGTGTATCACATAATCGAATCCGACAATTGCATATACTGTACGGTACCACATAATCGAATCTGACAAATCGATGTACCACATAACTTGACAAATGCAGTCATCACAATACAAATATTTTGACACTAGGTGATAATCCGTTGGGAGTAAAAATCCGTGGGGTTTTTGTGCTGAGAAGGGTATTTCATGTGTTCGGTTAGCCAGGTGGCTAATGCACTACTTTCTGTTGAGGTGCAGTTTTCTTGTGGTGTTGGGAATCTTGCCACTTCCAATAATTTCCAAAAAGTTTTTTTTCAATGCCAATTTCGGTGTGACATATACAGACTAAACAAATTATATTGTCAAGATGCAAATCTTGCGCAGAAAATTTGTTACTGCAACATCACTGAAATATTTTTTAGACAAATACAAACTTTACATACTGGTACAGTATATGCATATCATTTATCTACTACCACCTAGACTGATGTAACTTAACAACCAGGGCCATAGCCAGGAAGAGGGCTCAGAGAGCCCCCCCCCCCTTACAAAAAAATTCTTCATTATCTGTTCTGAAAAACATGGAATGAAAAAAAATTCATGTTAAAAAATGTTTTTTCTTCAATTCCCATGATTGAAGTATCTGCCAAATCATGATCTAGGCATGAACTGAGAATTATATCGTTGAACTAATTAAATAGAGTGACACAGTACTAAGAACCCAATCAGAATAGTATTCAACCTTTTGAACAAACCGTACATAAAATAAATCATCTTTTCTCAAATTGTAGTTTTTTTGACTAAGTTCGGTACGGTTTAAGACGATCCAGTTGTAAAAAATTTAGGCTATTTGATATTAAAAAATATCATCAATACGATACCTAATCTAAATATTTTGATATTTAGATTAGATATTGTTACAGTTTAATTTGATCATAACCATTTGTTGTTAAACATAAACTAAAGAAATCGAATTTTTGTATGCAGGTCGTTCATCCATTTCAGTCTCTATTCTACAATTTTGTTTGTTGTTTTTTACAACACTTAACTTAACAACGATGATACAAAAGAATTGTTTGTTAACAATTAAAGTTTTTTTCCCACAGGGTGTGCTTTTAGATTGTATGTAAGCACTATTATAATTATACAGTAAAACATTTAAACATATTCCCACACATTAAGCATGAGAAAATTCTTTTTGTCACAATTTAAATTGCTGTTGTTTGAGCTCTTTCAACATTCCGCTGTGTGAGAATCATGGAATAGAATTAGCATTAAATCAACAGTTTTTTGGAAAATATAACAAGCTAGTAATAACTGTTACTAAGGGCAAAAATAATAATTGTTTGACTGGCACAAGCTATACATGTGTACTGTATGTATCTTTTGCACGAAGTACGGTATCAGGATTATTGACACATAGTTTTACTAAAGCATAAAACGCAGTACTGCAGATTAAATTGTTCATTGTATACTACCAGCACATTACATCCTAAAAAATCTATATGTTACCGGTACCTGTAAAGTATAGATCTAGACATTCTATAAAATACCTACTGGATACTCTCTTTTTTGCAATAACAAATTGTATACATTTATTTAGATTAGCTTAAGTTGAAGTTAGTTTAGGTAATTGTATAACATTTGTCTTTGTTAATATCAAACATTTTCAATTTGAAATTACTCACAAAGTCTACACAATGATGCTATTTATTAATTTGAATTTCAATTTTCAATTGATTGCACAGAGAACAGTGGGAGTTGAACATATGCAGGTGGTACAAATACTTATTGCTAATTCCGCATAGCTGGCAACAGTCTTTGACCATTCTTGAGATTTAAATTCAATAATAATAAAAACTAAAACCCTAATTGAAAAAATAATCTGTTATAGGTCAATTAAAATCGTATTTTTTTAGAATTATGTACAACTGTGACTAATGGGCTGCTACTATATGGTTGTCATCACAGTAGACTACTACTTGTAGATTGTTAGAGCTATTGATTTGACATGGTGTTTTTTGTTTTATGTAATAGGTGGTTCAGTCTTTCGCCACTTATGAGTTAGTGGAATATCAATAGGGCATTCACCTGGAATCAGCTTTATCCAGATTTTACTATCACTGTGAAAGACCTTGTATACGATCTTTCAGGATGCTTATGGTCACTATTGGCGTATGCCGTATACCAATAGCGTAACCATGGAGAGATAAGGAAAACTTGTAGTTCACTAGAAATCTTTTTGATATAATAAGAAATATTTAATACCATAATAGAGAAACATTAATCATTAGAGAATCTTGTTATATCATACACATGATGTTATCTAGATTCCTGACATAAGTTTGTAATCATAATCATTTTATTGTTTAAAAAAAATCAAATTTTGCAGCCAAGGTGAAAGAGGATTTGTTGTGCAGGTTACGTAAAATCTTGTGAAGGACATGCGAAAAGGCTTATGTCCCAACTCAATGCTTGCAAGTCTGAAATTTCTTCTTGAATTTGGTACAGTTTCAAAATGTTCTTAATCGTTTTAAAATTTCAAATGAAATAACCTCTATGAACATGATAGTAAAACAGTGACTTGTTATTTAAAATGTTTAGATAATAATCACAGTGACTGATTTAGGAACCCATCTTGTCAAACATAATTTATTGGGTTTTTATTTTGAATATGCTTAGGGGGGGGGGCTACATGAATTTTCGTAAATTTATGGGAGAGTTTCCACCACAGTAAAGTGAAAAATACAAGGTCTTATTTTCTTGCCATTCCACAATAAAACCTAACGATGTTTTTGCATTAGCATTTACTAAGTGAAACAATGCTAGGCTTATAAAAACGCTAAAAAACTAAAATTAATTGATATCGTTGATAAAATGAAAGTTGCTGAAATCGATGTCACTAAAGATGGTGACTTTGTTGAGTTTGAATTTCTCACGTTGGTGGACATTTAATGCTTGTCTCCCTGCTAAATACAGGGTAGTTTCAACTGAACTCGTGGAAGTTGCAAATGCTTTGGCATTGAATTGACTCAGCCGGGATTCCTGCTTCTTCATTTGCCCTGAATCTCTGAGTGTTCTACAGGCACTCTAGGATTTTTTTTTCACACAATCCATTCATCTGTCTTGTCCATCAGGTACTGCAATAACACAGTATTGGGCAATTCCGTTGCCCTAATGTGGGTGTTAGTGCTAGGCTATTTTGGAAGTCATGTGGTCGCAGCTAAGGCAGGACTTTCAAAGCTCTTTTGACCTCAAAGGCATTATCCTAGATATCAATCCTGGGCAAGATGACAAATCTGTGATGCGTGCCAAACAAAATGGGCTTCTACTACAGGTAACAAACTTCTCACCTTGAAAGATCCTATTGCTATCTGAACCTCATTCTTTTCTGAGTGACTGAGGAATGAAAAAATAAAGCAAGGGAAGAGGGGCAAGTTGACGAGGTGGGTGAGATTACGAATTAGGGTTCTTAAAAAAATTTCCGTAAATAACGACTGTAGGCATTTTTCTAGATGCAGCATTCATTCTTGGCAAATTTGGGTCCATTTTTGCTAAGTTGTTACCAACTGGGGTACATTAACTTTAGTAAGTAGGTTTTTCAACAGTCTACCATAAGAGTTTCGACTAAGATATACATAACTGTCAGGAGCTTGGTATTTTTTTTCATAGCACGTAGATCTGGGCCACATTAGGCTGAATAACTGTTGTATCTATTGTTCTACATTATGGGAAAACATGTCCAGCATGTTTTGAGAGACTGTTGGGCGAGATGTGGCAGTGGTAAGATGACGAATGTACCATCCAAGCATATTAAGAAAAAACAACAGGCTAGCGTCATTACAAGCACACCAACTGAAAATGTCTTGGAAAAACATGAGTGAGAACGAAAGAAGAATAAAAAAAGCCTATGCATTCAGCATAGGCTACATTCGAAAAAGAGGTGACATCAACAGTCGAAGTCGCAACTACGTAACCCGCCAGTAAAAGACTGGATTATTTGCTCAAAATGCAATAATTGTTGGAACAAAGACTGTACTGACTATGACGGATAAAGTAAAGCCAGTTCATTAGTGACCGACTGATAGAATACTGTATATGTGCAAGTTCATCATCTTACTTGACATGTCGGGAAAATGATAATTTTGCACAATTTTACAAAAACGTTTTTGTGATTTATTATTAACGTTGTTGAGATTTATTGTGGGACTGGACTATCTCTATGCAATTAGTTTTTTTCTGGTAATTAGAAAAAGCTAATTTACATCAATTCCCTCAGCATCGTCAACTCGTCCCTTTTCCCCCTAATACTGACATGGTTACGGATTGGACATGCCCAGCTTTCGCAAGCTTATCTCCTTCAAAGACAATTTCTACCTACAGCATGTGCAATATGTGCACAGTTTAGCTTACTGTCAGGGTGTGCTGATAAACTGTCTGAATTATTTACTCCTTCATAGACAGTATTTTTTACCAGGGACACTTCCAGAGTTGCTGGTTTCTACTTACTGTGAAACATTCGTCTTGCCATGGTGCCAAGAATCCTGTGATTTTTTCAATTGTCAGGTAACGAAGACCGGATTTGACTTTTTTAACATAGTGTTTTATATTTGTCATTAGTGCTTTTATTGGATATCCCTTTTTATAATTTTATTTTTATCTGCTACTTATCTGTATCTCTAGCATTTTTGTTTTATTTATTGAAACTTCTATATTTTTAAAAGTGATTTTAGTACATTTATTTTAACTAAAGCTAGCTAAATCACTACATTAACAAAGCACCATAAAGTGAGAATATCACATACATGAAGCTAAGCTCACCCACCGCCTTGTCCCAACTGCTCATCACTCTCCACTATCAAGCTACCTTACGAGTCGAAGAGAAACATCCAAAACATACATCCTCCCACCCAACATGCCTTTACTATAGGCCCGTTTAGGGCAGAAGAAGATAAGCAGGGAAACTTAGGCACGCAGGTCCATGCATTCTCGACCCTAACTATAGGCACCTAATTCACGAGGATAAATTTACCTCTGGTGACAAGGCTCCCGAATGTGGGTCCTTCACCGCTATCCAGCTCTGAAGTGGCAAGTGAACGTGCCTAGACTACATGCCATCAATAGCGTTTAGTCCTTGTCACCTACGGTGCAAAGGGGGTACACCCATACTACAGTACAGTGCTGTACCAGTATAGTGAAATCTTTGACAATCCAATGGGAGGGGGGGTATACCCATACTACAGTACAGTGCTGTACCATACCAGTACAGTGCTGTACCATACCAGTACAGTATGACAACCACCCTGGCCATTAAAACATCTTGTGTACGCTGCTGTGAAGCCATTTAACCATTTCAATATGCACACCACGAACACATCTTTATTGCATATTCAAATATTTTTAGTCAGTTTTTTATCAACATTTTATCAACATTTTATCAACATTTTTGTGTCAAAAATAATTGAATTTTGTGTATAGTAAAATGCAGAGGTGTATCCAGAAATTCGGTCTGGAGGGAGAAAGACCTAGGATTTGAGTGTGGTGGGTGTCCAGACTTATATTACATGTATGAAACTATGAAAGTTAATTAAGATATCACTTAAAACATCTATTTTCAATAGGATACCTATTTATGATAACACAAGTTATATAGAAAAGCAAAAATGTATTAAAGTTTAGGCATTTTCTCGATTCCTGGAGGGGGCTTTTGACCCTTTGCTCCCCCACCCTGAATACGCCACTGGTAAAATGAGACATAAATTTGCGATGCTAATTTATCATTTTAGATTTACCCAGCTAATTAAATTACATTAGTTTTGTTTTCAATAAAAATTTAGGACAATGCATTTTGTTTATTTGTGTTTTCAATGCTGATGTCAATCGGTCAATTTTAATATGATGTAAGTTTAACTTGAGAACTTACTCTTCGATGGAGTAGACAGCGTACTTCTTGGTCGTTGTTCTGCTGGCAGGCTACCATAAGGGGTGTGATGCCCTCGAAACGGTTCTTGGAAGGAGCCACA
>JAQIWH010001696.1:0-29457 GCA_034695005.1 Cryptops parisi
AGGCTGTTGGTTGAATAAACATTGAATTGAATTGAATTATTATTATTATTTATTGACACGGTTTTGGTGACCAAAAAGAAAACGATACAACGATAGTATATACAAAGGACTTAAACAAATCTAACATATGAATATAGCAAACGGTCAAATTTTTTTTAAGTTAACAATGTTGAATGGATATGTTAAAATTAATATATAAAGATTTCATAAAAAAATATCACTGTTGCTAGTTTTATAATCACAAACACATGTTTTCTAAGCTCATCGTAATATGTTTTATGTCACTATACCTACAAAAATAACATTTTATTCTGTACAATTCTATTTACTTTTCATTCACGCAGTATTCTTCAGTAGTTGTAACTTTGCGCTGTGTTATGTTGGAAAGCGTTCGAAAGCTGTAGCGATGCGCTGTGCTCTGCAGGAAAGCAACACAAAGCTGTAGCAAAGCGATATGTTACGCTGGAAAACCTTCAAAAGCTGTAGCAATGCGCTGTGTCATGCTGGCAAGCCTTCAAAAAACTAGCGATGCACTGTGCTCGGCAGGAAAGCACTACAATCTGTGTCATATAAAAAAACTACCAAAAAAAAACCGTTTATTTTACAAACTAAATCAACTTTGTGGTTTCACAGTATATCGGTGATTAAGTCATAATGCAATTAAGTATATTCTTTAATTACATTCTAGCAGAAATATCTGGTGTCACCAAAGGGATGTTGAACTTTCTAATGCCGATGCACATTATCGCATGACGTAACTTTTATTTAGACATTAGACATCATGAGTTGCCGCACTGGATGACAACAACTCTAATGACAATGTATTAATAATTAATATTTTTTGTTCACTGTTTAATTTAAACGTTTTTGTTTTGTTTTTTTTACAGGTAAGAACCCAATTTTTGCATCTTAAGGTAGGAAAGTATTAAATTTTCAGCATATGATTCGGAAGTTTTTGGCGTGCCCCTAGGTGTTTAATATCGACCGCCACCAAAGGCAAACGTTAACTAAATTGGTTTCCAGTTACGGTTATTAATTAATGATCAATTTTAAGATTAATATTAGGTTAACTCGTGAACAAATTTATGCCAATCAAAACTAGTTAAATTCATGACTAGAATAAAATATGAGTAACATTTAGCAACACGTTTGTTGGGTTTTCCATAGTCATGGAGAACTGTAAACGTCAAACAAAAATCATGGTTATTTTTTGATACTTTGGAGTCAGGTTGCCTGTTTCGCTCGTGGCGCTAATGGCTTGTGGTGCTATTGTTTTAAATTAATCTAAATTAGTCTCTTTTGGTATAGTACTAGTTCAGGTTAGTATGAAACGTAAAATACTAATATCTATTATGCCCATAAAGACTAGTTTAGGGTAGTTAAAACAACCACACGCTAAGCCATGAGTCACTAGCGCCACAAACGGGATGGGCAGCTAATCCCTTTTATAGAAATATTTTTTTATATTTGTATCGCAATGAAGAACATAAAAAAGGTATTTCATTTCTGTATTATTTGATGTGTTGATGATATAATAATGTTTCATGAGTGGTCAAAAAAATGTTTTCTTGTAAAGAAAATCAAATTAAGAACCTTGTAATGAGAGCAGAAAATTAAACCAATGATGGCTTCCCAATTAGCTTATGGCAGAAAAGGGTTAATTAAACGAGCCAATGAGAATGGAGCGTGTATTATTCCCTCCGGTGTATTTGATGTTCCAATTACATTATGGAGAAAATTCAACTGTTCCTAATTCCATTAAATCACACGAAACTACATTTTCGATGGTTATTATGCTGGTTAGCTCACCGTATGGTGAGCTAACCGAAGGTGAATCGTTTGTAAAAAATATAAAAACGACGAAGCAACTTTTCAGAAATATTTTTTATATGCAGTATATCGTTTTTTTATCGTTATAAGAACCAAAGGATCGATAGTAAAGCTTACTTAAGTTTTGAAGATACTAACCCAAAAGATAGGAAGAAAAAAACAAAGATGGCGTCTCTTTAGTGTTGCGTTTATTGTAGAAAAACATTGGGTAGTTGAGTGTAATGTTTTTTTGGGATTTGATCACGTGAGTTTGTGAAACGTTTAAGACGTGTGACGTATGACTATTTTAAATCTATGGTAATAAAAAAGTCAAAACTATGATTTTAAGTGAAAAAACATTGAATAGTTAAATGTACAGTTGTTGTTCATTTGGGTTTCATCAACTTTTTTGATGTAAGTATGGAGTTTCATAGATGTTTTCTATGAAAATAAAAAATTGTCAAAACTGTGTTAAAACAATTTTCATAAATGTTTCACATGCATAAAATATTTCTAAATAGTATCAACTTATAATAAGAAAATTATTATTTTTAAAAGTGTAATTCAACGAAGTGTAATTATGCGATTTCAATAGTATTGACATATTCAGCATGACATAGATATTTTATATGGAATACCAGAGTTTAAATTAGCAAAATGAATTCGCATTTGAATGTATTAAATTTATTATAACCGTTTGATGTTGCTAATAAAAATACTTACGTTATTAGTGAATTAATAAATTTACGGAAACTCAAGAAGAATGTCAAAATTTAAAAATATTTATTTAAAAGCAATTTTTATTTTAAAAAAAAATCTAACTTTAAATTCTATTGAAAACGCTGTAAAATTTATAAATTTAAATAATTGTTTTATTTTGAAATGTATGCGATTTCAAACTAAATTAATGACGCTTTTGGTATGTCATACATTTTTAATGTTAAGTAAAATAAGCCAACACTTAATAATGTATACAATTAATTAATAGTCAACCTAAATTATGCTGTTAGTGTTATTGTATAGCGAATCATCTAACGATATATCAAAATTTTTGGTTGTTTTCGGTCGGTTTAGCGTACCATAGTATGGAAAACCAAATTTAAAAAACTCATTAAATGACGAAGCGAGTTTGTAGTTATAACTTTTTTTCTGTACGTTTATCATCATTGAAATGAGGATCAAAGGATCGACAACAAAGCTTACTTAAGGTTTTCAGCGAAAAAACTAAAAACGCGGAAAAAAAAGCAAAACAAAGATGGCGTCATTTTGGCGTTGAGTTTGTGGCAGCAAAATACCATTTTCACTTGACATTTTTCTTTCGTTTTTTCTCAGTTTCTGTTGGAGGATTCTGTCTTATGAGTTGGAATGTGACAATATAGATATGTCACATGATGATTTTTTATTTTTTTTTATTTTTATGTCACTGGTGGAGTTTTTTCTCGCACCATGTCTGTCACAAGAATCTGTTGATTCCATTATTCTCGTTGTAAGGAATGAAAGATAAAAGAACATTGATCGCTTTTTCCAACTTGGAAATTTTATTCAGCGATTTATGAATGATATTTTTTTTCGTTAATGTGAATTCATCTTGTTTTACGGAATATTCGATTTACGTAAAAAAAAAAACACCGAAAATTCGTTTTACGAAAATAAATTGGAATTAGGGGAATTTGATTTGGGGACTGAAATGGTTGAAAGAGTCATTACCAAAAAAAATGTGAATATTGTTTATGGAAAAACAATTTTTACCGAAGCTCGTTTTACGAAGAGCTACGTTATTTATTTATTCATTTTTTTAACATGACGTCCGACTAGAGACAAAGTACATAAAAAAACATGATACACGCATGATGTTATTTACAATGAATGAAGTTACAATAAATGAAAATCGTGTATATACGATCATTCGATTTACGAAAAGATTACGAAATGCAGTATCTGGTTTACGAAAAATTCCTATTTCTGAGTTTAATTGTGTGAAACCTTTCTTTTACGAAAAGTTCACGTTGCTGAACTTCCTGATAATCCGATTCACGAAATGTTACAAAACCCCGTTGGGGTAGTAAAACTCGTTTTGCGAACAGTCGAATTCACAAGATCTGTGAAGTTCATTATACGACAGAGTAATCTGCAAATTTTCGTTTCAACGAAACATTTGCATTACAAAAAAATATGACGAACTCATTTTACGAAAAAAAACAAAACTCATTTTTTGAAGAAAAAGAAAACGATGCAAAAAACTCGTTTTACGAACCCTCGTTTTACAAAAACCAATAATGTTCAACTCTTAAAACCATCATTTATCAAACGCTGTTGTTGCCTTTGCATTTTTTCCGGTTGTATTTCCACAACAAACCGAAAGATAAATTTGAAAAAAAAAACCGGAAAACTCCGGAAGTTTTTTCTTTACATTCTTTAACTTCTCAAGAAAATGCAATGAAAAAATATGTAAAGAAACATTTTGTTGACAGCTGCTTTCGTTTTATGAAAACATGTTTATAGTCTTTGTTGATTACATTTTTTGTATAGACATATTTACTCTCTCTATGTGTGTGTGTATATAGATATATACTGTATATTAAAAAAAAAATTATATAATTTTTAATAACAATAAATAATGATTTTTAAGTGTTAATTAGAAATTTTGCCAACTTCTATTAGGTACCCACTAAAAAAAAAGTAAGCAAAAAATAAAGGGTACATTTATGTACAGGGTGATACAAAAAACCATTTCCTTTGTAAATTTCCTTCCTACTGGGAAAATGGTGAATTATGAAGGTCGTAAATTCCGAGGAAAATGTTTTTCTTTTTTTGTCCCCTTTTACGAAGAACTACATTACTTTTCGTACAATACACGTACCTTTCACTTTTTTTTTATTCGTTCCTCCATCTATCTATCTTTTTATTCGAACGACAGCCATTTTGACTGGAAGCCATTTTCTAGGTCTTAAGTGATTCGATCACTTTATTTTCTATCCTCAACCTCCCTGAGGTTATAAGAAGGTACTGTTTCGTTATAACGAAATTTTTTTACAACGAAGTATTGTCTATAACTTTTATGGTAATCTGAAAACCTGAAATAATAAACAATACATACGTACATTTACCAAGAATGCAGAAAATATTTTGCTTCTGTCTTATTTTTGCGTCAATTACGTTCACCCACTTCTATAAAATACGCATGTTTCAATTTTTCAACTTTGGCTCATCGATACTATCGATTTAATCACCACTTCTGATATGAAATAGTTACATACACTATTAGATACGCCACCTATATGGAATAGATTGACAGATATTGACAGATTGATTGATAGATATATGATGTACGTCACTTCAATGAATCATGTCACATCTATGTACTTCGCTTTTATGATATAGCTCACTTCACTTTCATGATACACGTTACTCCTATGAAATACTTCTTGTTTATTAAATACTGTACGTGATGGTCAATAACTCGCTATTCACTCGTTATTTACAAAAAAGAAAGTCACGTCTATAAATTAAAGTTTATTGCATTCAATGATGATGAACAAATGGTCAAAACAAATGAGGACTATAGACCTATATTATAGACCCACTATAGACTACTATAGACTATAGACTACACTATAGACCCAATTACAAAAAAAAATGAAAACAAGAACAAAAAGGAGGAACAGCAAAATTGTTGAGTGACAATAATACTTTTGTCAGAGTTATGAATCTGAAAAAAAATATTCAGAAAATGCAAAAACAGATCACAATTGGCAGCAGGCTTAGCAATACACCCATAAATACACATAAATACGTCACCTACGCCTAATACGCTCCTTTCATTCATATCATATGCTTTTTTCGTCTTCATAATACGTAATCTGCGTCTCTGGTATAGCACTTATCTAATAAATTTGCAGCGCGTTCCTCCTCCTCCTTCTCAGTTATGATAGCGCCACCGTACTGTGTGTGAAAATGCCGAGATTTGTACCGTATCGATGCTCTAACTGTAACGAATATTGATTGTTATTATGTGGCTAAGCAACATGAGTTAAAACAATAACTAACAAATGTTGCAACATGAGCTAACACAATGAATTCCGCAATGAAAACAAAAACAACTTTTCCGGAATTTTTGACTGGCTATTTACTAGTCTGCTTTATAAAAGACCAGCATTTCCCTTCTCCTCCACATCAGCTAAGAAAGCGCTACTTTGTGTGAAAATTCTGAGACTTACACTAAAATGTATACTCTAACTGTAACAAATATTGCGAATCTACATGAGTTATGACAACAGCAACAATTTTTCTGTCATTTTTGACGTGTTATTCACTACGCATAACATGTCATTTGCGTCATCTAGTATGTATGATACGTCACTTATTTCACGTCACCATACTTGTATATCGTTTTATTTCTACTATTTGAGTTTATCAGTACGGTTGACGTAAACAAAATGCGTTCTCATTTGTATTTATGTCAGCTTTGTCTATAAAATACGCCATCCTATTTCTACGTGGCTTTTATACGTCAACTTTGATTCATCGATACTATCGCCCGAAAACGATGACTTGACGTCAAAGGAGAAACCTTTTTGTTGTTGTTCGAGTTTAGTTGTGTGTGAGAAAATGGGGCATGTTGTTGGGGGTTATTGCCTTTTTGGCGTTCTTCTGCAGTCTCCAAGTGGGGGTAAAAGGAAGTGGATGAGGGTGTTTCTTGCTAGCCTTGCACCTTTTTCGATCGATGTGTACCACTAGGTACGTAGCAGTAGTAGTAGTAGTAAAAGAAGCGTCTTTCGAGTCATTAAATCCAAGACATGTAAGGGTCAGAAGATGAAGAAGAAGACCAGAAACGCCTTCTGGCTTTTCACATCACCACCCCTCGTTTCTTTTTAAGATTGTATTTTTAGACCTGCGTGGTTGCGGTTAAAGTTGATGTGCAACTTCCGTTTTTGTTTGCCTACTAGTTTTTTTTTTGTACGCTTTTCTTTTAATTTCATTTAATGTACGATTAGTTGTTGGAAAGCCTTGGTTGTTTTTTTGACGTACAGTTCTTGGAGGGTGTCTTTTTTTTTGTGTTTGTTTTGCTTTACCGAAGTACTGTAAACAAAGAATTGATTTTCCTAGTGGTAAATGATTATGTAAACAAGCTTTTGCTTTGACTGTTTTCCGACAGGTTAAAAGTCAATTACGTTGGTTTTTAATATCGATATTAATCCATGATTGTTGCTGAAAAGTCATTGAACGTTTTTAGGAGTTTTTTGTTTTGATTTTGGAATTGCAACATTGTTTCGTAATTTTAAATAAACCGTTAAAGGAACCGTACATATCGTTATTTACAAGTCCGATGCGAATGTGAAGTTGAGTTTCGCGGGTATATCGATAGTATCGATTATTGGAATTGGTAATGCGAGGTGTGTAGTTCTTATTTATGTTCTACGTTGTATGTGTGTAGTTCTTAAAGTTCTCATTTAACATTGTCGATTGAAATTGCATCGAAGTGGATTAATTTCTATTGGATCAGTGTCAATTTGGAATAATGCGGAATTTGAATAGTGTCAATAGAATAGTACCATGTATCGATGTATATATATAGTACATTGTAAAGCAAAACGATAGAACATCCACTTTTGTTTTGTTTTAAATACTTTTAGCATTAACACGTTTACACTTATTTTTTTGTAATTTGTGGAATGTGTAAAAATTAGATAAAAAGTTCATTTCGAGTGAAATATCGCAGAATAGGAATACTGTCGAATGTACAAAGTACAAACCAACTCAAGTGACTGGAAGTTATGCAAAGTTATCGACTCGTGGGTTGGTGTTCACGAACTTGAATACGATAAACACGTATGTTAAGGGTGTCGAAAAGCAATAAAAGTCATGAAAGATCACGTGATAATATATCGAGGTGCTAAGACCATTTCCCGACCAGACATTCTCGACATTCTTCACACTGAGACTGAAAACCAAAAATCTCTTCGCCATCTGGTAACACTCTTGCCATTGTTCCAGCTTCCCACTTTAGTCTTTAGATCGTTTTGGTATTTTTTGTTCCGAGTGTGTTCATCCTAATCTTATAATTAATGGTTCGGAAAGTCACCATCTTGGCTTTTTCTGGTTACTTTTTTTGTGTGTGTGTGTGTGTGTTGTTGTTGATCTCCTTCTCGGTTCAAATAGCAAACGATGATTAAAGACGGGCAGCTTTAATCGACTGCGTCAACGGAAAAGGAGAATTGATTTTCATTTATGCATAAAGGAGAATGGGGGAAAAAGTCGAACGTGCTCATCTTTTCGTTCGAAATCATCGTTGTCGAGGTTAATGAGGCTGCATCGAAACCAACGCCCATATCATGATAACAAACAAAAATCTTCTCGACCACACTTAAGGTGGGGGTGGACAAAAATGACCATATCTGTCGTTTCTTTTAAGAGATAGGCACCGAATTTTAATTACACGTTTTAAGATACCACGTGTAGAAAGGGTACCGGTTTTATGTTGATATGTAAATTATATTTGGTTTAATATCGATAGTTGTAAATATTTAAAATGTAATCGTCTCGTACAACAAATTATTTAATTAGTATGATCGTACTAAAAGTATATTATATCATTTTGACTGTTATAAAAACGTTGTGGTTTTATTTCGTGATGATGGGATTTTGCTTAATAGCTACGGAAGCGGGTCGTAAAATATGTTAATACATTTTTATACTTTTAAGTCATGCATACTAAATTGTAAGGGTGACTACTAGAATATGAAAAGTCTACAATATTAGAATTTCGTGTTTATGTGAATTAGATATTTTTATTTTTAATATCGAAACACATGAACGTTACGAGTAAATTACCGTATTTTGGGAAGGGAGTTGTGCAATATCCACTATGTTTTTTGAACTAGTTGAAGGGCCTTGTGGTAAAAGGATATTAAGTAACATTTTTGTGAAGAATGACCTAGAAGCATTTTCGAATGTTAGGTGCAATTCTACTTTCTTAACGCACAAATTTGAGCAAAACAACAATATGTACAATACATGAAGTGTGAATTAGCCCATAGGTAGGTAGGTACTTGGAGTTTAATGCACGACTGATTTTACACTATGTCATTTGGCCTTCGGACTTTATTGAAATTTGTAATACAGAAAAGATGATGAGATGAGGACGATGTACATGGAACAGGGTTTCATAATGCAGGAGGAAACGGGAGAAAACCTGCCCTTGTCGTGTCAGACTCCGAACGAGTGGGAGGCGAATCCTGGCTATTTCCGCCAGAGGTGAACGCTCTGACCACCAGTCCACCACGGGGCCTCAATTAGCCCATAGACAGCAAGGCGAGTTCATATCTTTAAACGAGTTTTTCTCGAAATTGCAAAAAGTTTACTTTACACTCTTTTACATCAGGCCTTTCATTTATTGTATATATAGAGGTAAGATTTCCAAATTTGAAGTGTTAGAAACATGTTATACTGGAATTTTCAGACAATGTGTAAATTAAATTTTGTTTCAATAAATGGATACGTAAACTTTAAAATGAAACCGACGGTGGAGATCGTAAAATATAACAAATGTTTATACGGTTATGTCAATTGTACCTCCATTTTATTGGTACCTATTTAGAGTGTGAGAATCGCGTAAAATTATAATTCATTGTTGATATGGAAATTAGTTCTGGTTTAATATTGAAGCAAATGAATTTTTTTCGATGTAAATGGACGCAAAGATGAGTCGTAAAATATGACGATAAAAGTTTATACGATAAAGTCATTTTCACAAAATTAGTTTACAAAATTGTTTACACATCTCTTGGTATAACTTCCATATTTAACTCGTTATTTTTTACTAGTCGTCAAGTCCGTGTTTCGCACGTGGATTTTGGATTTTGTTTTGAAACCGTGAATACGTGCTATTTTTTTGCAGGGTGTTAATAACGAAAGATTCAAACATAATGTTAATCTTCATTAAGATACCTTTCATTTAATAAATCAGCGACGTCACCACTCAATGCCAAAATGTTGCACTTCAAATTTCCATATCTCGGAATTGACACGACCTTGAGAGTTTAAATAGTTGCGTTGACCTATACAAATTCGCATCGGAATGTCGTGTGGAAATTGTGTGTTGCTAGAGTGTTCCGTTTAGGAGTGTCTATAAGTGACGAACACACAAACACACACGGTACACAGAAACTTAACGAATTATGTAGATAGATTTTTAAAAATTAAACAATATAAATGTCTTTCTCGTGTTTCTGTCCGTGGTGAGAATGTTTTCATTGATAACAAGTAAACGCACACTTAGCACAAAAGGAAAACTATAACAACGCGAATGTAAAAACGAAGACAATATTCTCACGTGCTATAGCACGGGTTACCTTCTAGCAAAGTAAGTACTTTAAAATTATTTTACGGTTGAAAGAGAGGGGGTTATTGAAAATGGCGATGAAACTTTAAATAATGTAAAGTTATCAGTACCTAATTGTACATTATATGTATATACAAAGTCGAGAATTATATAACACAAAAAATATCATTATATATTTAATATTTTTTTGTATTTACAACTATTTTTGTTTGCTTGACATATAGATGAATTTTTGGCCTTCGTCTGGAAAACGTCTATAAACTTGTACCGATAATAAAAATAAGAGATATACATACTACCTACACTTCTGTAGGTGTTGACAAAGAGTACTAAAATAGTTTTTTCTTTCGTATCGTTTTATGTTTGGTTGTGGAAATGAGTCCATTTGGCACCAACGCACGCCATTGGTTACTTTACGACTTTAATAAAACGTTTCTCTCAAATCCATTGGCTACTGCATTGCGATATAACTATATATATTGAGAATTTTACAGAAAATTGGAAAATTCTTATTCATTTCCAAATTTATTATTATTATTATTTTATATAAAAAAACGTGTATTAGGTATCGATTGTGTTGTTGTCATTGGTCGCAGGTGGCGTTGCGAAACGGGTTTTATCATTCTCGATAAAAATTGGTGACAGTGTTTGGCAAGGATGACAAATTCGGAAAACGAACGCTAATTGGATTTGATGCTGTCATCCGTAAAGTGAATCGGCATCAATAATTAAAATTGTGTAAAAGGCGCGAAACGATTTCGTGAGGCAAATAAACAAACAAAAATGGCGGGGTTAAAAGAAGGATCAAGTTGTTTTTGAAGTTGACACTCCGACAAAGTGACTTGGAAAGGTCGATTAAAATGCAAGTGAGATTATAAAAGAACGTCTACAAGGTGCGTCAAAACGTCGTCCTTTTAAAATCAACATGACGTTTGTTAAAATAATGCAGGATCACGTGGCGTTGCTTAATTTGTGTTTATCAATTTGAAATAAACAAAACGCTTATACAAATTATTTAAATCTTTAGAGCGCAATTGTTTGGCTCAACCTGTATAAAAGTGGTATAAATTGTGATGTGTTTCGCAAATAATCAAATCCTAGGTATCATGTTGTAGTAAACATTCTGTACTTAAGTAAACAATGTAAGTAAGTCGTTTATCACGTAAAGTTACACTTTATTTTATTGACAAAGTATTATTTCATTTCTAATTAGTGAGGTTTTGTTCTTTGTAACGTTAGGTATCATTTTTATACGGTCGATATGATACCTAACGTTAAATTTGAAATTGGTTTTGATTGAAGGGTTCGGGGCAGTAACCGGTTAGCTTCCACTTTTTGCCGAAAATCGTTTTTTTCAATGGATATAATTGTTTCGAAATTCTGCGTCATTTGAAGCAAGGACCTCTGTATCTGATGGTTAGCTACAGAGATATTTTCATAGATGGCGCTGACAGTCACTGTTGAATACACAAGCCAAGTTAGCTTTAAAGCTTTACGGAAGCTTTTTATCATTTATTGTGTACTGATTTTGGAAACACAGCTTTATTTTACATTTTTTTACTGTGGAAATAAATATATTATCAGTGAAGTATTTTTGGCCAAAAATGTATTTAACAAAGTAACTTGTACATGTCTAAATGATTTATTTGAAATATTTTGCATATTTTTACTGTTTAAACAGTTTTTTTGTTGATAGTGTAAATTTCAAAACTGACCAGTCACTGCTCCGAGCCCTTCAATTATGGTGTATTCTACGTTTGCTCTTAAAACAATATCAAGTTTTGAGAGCTCGAACTTTGATATCGATGGCGTTTTTTTTTTCACCAACTATATAGACACCATGACTAATTTCTTTGTTCGACAAAACGACTGAAATGCTGGACATTTAAAACGATTATCAGCTTGGTGAAAATGGTTATTTCACCGGATTAGGTCGTTAATTGGCCATAATTGCTCATCGTGCGGTAAATCTATATCACCCCATTGGCAATCGTGTCGGCGTTTGAGGACATCGATTAAATTAGCCAAATCCTTTAATCCAATAAAAAAATCGATACGAATCGACCAATTAAAATGGTTTAAAGGGATAAGTTTACAAAATGGTGTCGAAAAGGGGTATATTATAAAAAAAAACTCTTTTCAACTTTTCATTTTCCTTTCTCGTTTATCTTTGCGAGTTTATGGTTGGTCGTTGTCGTGTGAATGAGGTTCTGCCAATGCTTAAAGACACTTTCGGGACTGATAAGAAAAATGTGGGAATAAATGGGAAGTTTTAAGGGGGTTAGCTGACGACAAAGATGAAGAATTTCTCTATCGCGTTAGAATGATGGAATTGCAAGATCACGTTTCGGCTTTTTAATGTTAACAATGGAAGATGTCTTTCGATTTTAAAAGACAATGGAACCGCGGAATATAGCCTAACAAATTGTTGGAAGAGGAATTGGAATTTTGTTTTGCAAAATAAGCCTATTTTTTTATTCACGAATTAAATTGTTCCATTACTTGTAATGTCCCAACGGGATGACAACAAACAAAAATGAAAAAATAAAATGAGCCTATATTTTCATTTTCGAATTTTTTTAAAAAACTTTTTAAAACAGTTTCGTTGTACGAAATGTTTTTCATAAATGAAAAAAAAAAGGTATTTTTCATCAATGTTAATGGTAGGGTTCGTAAAGCGCAAGTTGCATTTTTAATACTCAAATTTTCTTCATACGAAAGACGTTTTGCTATACCAAAAACCCATTTTCAATTATTTTCAACGATATAGTACGTAATGCATTTTTAAATTTAAAAAGTTGATTAAAAATAATGTAAAATTGAAGTAAGCAATTTCTATCTGTTTTTTTATTTATGAAAATAGCTGCAAAACGCTTTGCATATAAAATAATAGTTACTGTTTGAATAAAAAATTTATGAATAAGAAACTGAAAAAGTACGAATATATTTTGTCATTACGATTTATTTTTGTGTTTTTATTATACAATAAACTATTCTTCCCAAAAAGACGAAAACATTCTTGTAAATAAACAAGATTTTTCGTACTTTTTTTCTTCATTTTTTGTAAGTTCTAAATCAAAAATGTTTGTTTGTTATGTTATATTTAATTAAAAAGCTAAAAATGTATTTTTAAATAGTGTTGGTACTATAAGGTAATCTAAAAAATTTTATTTTTGGTTATACAAAAAAGTACAGTATCTTTAACCGAAAAAAAAAATGTTTTGAAAAACAGAAAACTTTTGATTATCTTAAATGCAAAAGTTCCAAAATAGTTTTTTGTGGTACTTTAATTATGTACGTGTTTGATGTAGAATTAATCTTCGGTTAATTTAACTATCACGATCATCTAGTAATGGATGGATCTTCCTATCTGCAGTCTGATCCTTCATGTCGGTATATGAAAGATGGATCTAGGTTTTGTGACGTCGTTAGTGACGTCACAAGTCAATTTGAAAAGGTTCCAAAACGTTATGTAACCATAAAAAGACGGCTTCCTGAGGATTTTTTAAGGAAGGAAATGAACTTGCACTGTCACGAGTGACGTCACCATTTACCCGCCAAATTCAAAATCTGATTTAAATAATCAATGAGAAAAACCCGTATTCCTCGGTTTGAACTTAAAAGTCGCTTTGTTATGCGAAAAAGAAATTGTAGAAGTCGTTACACGAGAGAATGTTTGTTTAATCATCGATACTATCACACGATAAAACAACAAAAAAGAAAACATCGTCTGTTTGTGAATGTTTCACAGCTTTTTTTGTTAATTCACATCATTACGTAAACATCGTTCCGTAAATTGCATTAGCATTTGTCGTCGTTTCATTGTAACAAGTTAAAAACACGTGACCCGTACGTATAATTAAGAAAGCATCATTAAATGAGTTGGGTTTTGTTTTTTTATGTCACCGCTTTTGAAATTTTCGCAAAGTTGTTGCGGAAAAGGCGAGGCAATTTTCATTAAAACCTAAATAGAAACGAAGAAAAAGGTCTTTTTCATTCCTTCCACTTAGCATGCAAATGTTACATTTCGTTTTGGCTTTTCTTTTCCCTTTCCCTTTCGTTGTTGTCGTCAACGCACACATTGTACAACTTTAGTGAATCGATTCGCTAACCCATTTTTTTCTGCATTATTCATCACTACGATTCGTCACTTTGATGTTGATGCAGTTACAATTGAAACTTTAAAGTCCACCTTAATATTTTTTTAAAGTGGGAAAAAGCTTAAGCTTACGACCTGGTAACGTCAACCAGTAACATAACTATTTAATACAAGTCAGAAAAATTCTTCGGCAAATGTACATGGATATGGTTTTGAATTACGTGGTGATATGGTGTGTTGTACTTTAAATTTATTTATTTATTTGGGAGACGGTGAAAGTTAATTTGCCAGTCAAAAAACTAACAAACTTTTTATTAACGTGCCAACCATTAGGACATGCACCTTTTCACGCGTGTCAACAATAGCTTCTCGCGTGCTAACAGCTACTCACGTGCCAATAACAGGTTCTCACGCGCCAATAACAAGTTTCACGTGCCAACAACAGCTACTCACGTCACGTGCAAATAATAGGTTCTCACGTGCTAATAACAAGTTTTACGTGCCAACAACAGCTTTTCACGTGCAGGAAATATTTTGACGTGTCGACAACAGCTTTTTACGTGCTAATAACAACTTCTCACATGTTCTCACGAGCTAATGATAATTTTCACGCATTAAAGCGGTTTCTCACGAACGAATTAAACTTGTTTTCACGTTTCATAGGCAAGTTTTCACGTGTTTCCTCATGTGCCGTGTAAATACATGCATAACAGATTACATTTTTAAAGGCTTTTATTTAGTTCACTCTGTGTGTTACACTCAAAATGTTCGTAAATTAGAAGCTATTTTTGACCTAGTTCCCGATGTCCAATCGACTTGAAATTTTGCATATTTACGTATTTGTGGATATAATTTATGGATATATCAAATTAAAGTTGATTACCCCCTGTCATAAATTAAAAAAATGGCTTTTATTGAGTTCACTCTGTGTGTTCGTAAATTGGAAGCTATTTTTGACATAGTTCCCGATGTCCAATCGACTTGAAATTTTGCATATTTATGTATTTGTGGATATAATTTATGGATATATCAAATTAAAGTTGATTACCCCCTGTCATAAATTTAAAAAAAATAAATATATATATTAAATAATTAATTTATACTGCACTGTTAATATGAATTGTAACAAGGAAAAATTATATTTGAAAAGCCTTTTTTTAGAAATTTTTTTTGTAATACTTATTTTGATATTTAATTAGAATAGTTATAAATACGTAGTTAATTCATTAATGAACTAATGAAATTATTTTATTAATTATAAAAAGTCTTTAAATTACTTAATAATGTACCGGTATGTTATCTATTGGTTTTAAAAAAAATAACTTACTATTTACTGGAGGTCACCCCGTGCAGAAGCACGGGCGCTAGTTGTTTAAAACATTTTCCAATTCACTTGAAAATAGCGCTCAAATATAATCAATCAATACCGTTAATCATTATAATTATTAACTAGATTGTATCCTGTGCTGTAGCACGGGACTAAAGATAGTTTAATTGGAAATGAGTAATGTCTGAAATGTACAACTACTATACTTATCACGTTCAAATCTACTCGCACAAATATGGATGCGTCTCGATTTCATAATAGTTCACGTTAATCAAATTATAACTTGTTCAAATGTTCGCGCTCAAACATGGATGCGCCTCGTTTCCGAGCTGGACTCCTACTATAATAGTGGAGGTGGAAGGTTCGTCCAAAACATTCGCCGAAACAGTTCACTCTCAGAAGAATGCAAGACATATTCTTCTAAAACTCTTCTTTCGAGACTCGATGACACATCAATATGTCCATTCAATGGGTTTTTTAAATTTTATCGTGGCTACAGAATTAACATGAAGCCAATTTTTATACGAAACGGTCGAGCGCAAACGCGAGGCAAAGGGGGCGTGTCGCGAAGTAGGGCGTAAACTGTGACATCACGTTGACGTCAAGAGATCGCATCTGTTGCGAAGAGCTGTTCACATTCCCATCCGAGCGAACTGCCCTGTGTGACACATGAAGAGAGCAGCGAACCTCAGCGGTTCGCGACTCGTGGTGCATGCTGGGATAGAACTAGATCGCCTCCTTCGTTCGCTTGAAACATCCTGCAGCTTACGCCTCAGCATGGCTTACGCCTACAGAGATTGTGAATGACGCTGACACAACTTATTAAACTTAAATGTTTATTATTATTAATACTAATAATTACCTATAATAGTTGTCTAGATCTGTCACTGACGTTAGTGACCACGCGAGTTTAATTTTATTCTCTCACTAACGCAGCATTATTAGTAAACAATGGCGTTAGTGACCACGCGAGTTTAATTTTCTCTCAAAATAATTTAATTTCACTCTGCATTGTTGGATCAGGTGGTTATTCACAAGTTTCCAAATTTAAGTTTCCAATTTGTACCACGGGTGGCCCAAGGCGCAGCCGCCATTACATTAGTATTAAAAAATTTAAATCCACTATCCACATCGCTGGAGACCATACACTTTGGCGATTAGCCGCCGCCATTGAATGAGAGTCGAGTCCCGTGGCGCCACCACCGGATTTGACCATGAACCCTCCTTGGAAACTTGTGAATACATTTAAAAATTTTACTCTGAAAATAATTTAATTTTATTCTCTCAAAATAATTTAAATTACAACAATCAAATTTTACTCTAGACACCCGTGGTTACCATACCAACCACGGGGGCTATCTATCTAGTAATAATAATAATAGTTTTTATATTAATTACCATAATAATATTATTTATTATACATGTATTATTTTTTTAAATCATAATAAAATAAGTGTTAGAATTAACCACCTAACCACTACATATAATAATAAAGTATAACACCACTTGATAATTCTAGTGAAATAAAACTAATTCAAAATATTGCAATTGCTATTTTATTTCAATCGTGCCATTTTTTCCTACTTGTTCAGTTGTATCATTTTTCCCCGTGCCATTTTCCCCCATGCTATTTTTTCCCAACCACTTGTGTTCATTCCTCCAATACTCTCGTTTTTGTTATTTGTTTTAGTCGCCAGATTTTGAGACCAAATATTACGAGGTAATTTCAAACTCACTAAAAAAGTTCATAAAACTGTTTTTAATAAAATAATAACCAATTTTAGAAATGATTAGACATGTTTTTCAATAAGAATTCAAACGAGACAGATTAATTAAACCCCAAACTGAGAAGTTATAAAACGTAATTTTCCCATCCCATGTTCCCACCAGCAAAATCCTAAAAAATGCCTGGATAATCAAATTCACGCAACTGGCATCAAACTTGAAAAGTTGAAAAAAATATCCAGAATATATTTCATAAATTTAAAAAAAAAAACAACTTTACCAAAACAATACTATAAATTAATTTGGAAACCTTGAAATAATTCTGGATAACAAAATTCCAGATATGTAACGGGATTTTTTACTTTTGTCATCGTAGAAAACAATTTGTCGTATTAACAAATCATCTTTTTTAATTCCAAATTATTTTCGGCAACTTCTTTTTCCTTCTCATTAGATGGAAGACGTCGTGTGATTAGCATCTCCTTTTTTTCTTTCGAATTGAGAATTTTTTTCTATACATATAAATGTACAAGATGTTCGGAACAACGAGCGAGAAGCGTGTAATTGTGGTAGTGAAACGTTTCTCACAAGACCTGATCACGCTACCTACTGGTCCAAAAAAGCTCGCTAACAGCAACTTTGGCTTTCCACGAACCAGGATATCATTGGTCAATGTTCGGATAATAATTGCAATAAACGACCCAACAACTATAGCAAAACCTCGGGCCCGTAACTCGTCACTTCGATGATTCAAAGGTCGACAAAGGACGCATCACGCGCTGCCCTTTCCTCCAATCAGCATTAAGGAAAACTTGTATGGCCAAAGGTGGAATGGGTGACGCAATCGTCTACAAACTCCAAATCATTGGAGTAGCGAGTTTCAACCCCCCTGGTGGAGATAAACTCTACAATACAACATTATGATTAAAAAATTAAAATCTTTCTCAGCACATGTTTTAGTATGGTTAATTTTTAAATTTGAAACACTTATACCATGAAAATCAAGGTATTTATTTAAATGAGCGTGTTAAAACACTGCAATTCGTTGGAGGAGAGGATAGTACAATATTTAACATTTCAAACCACTACACTTGCCTCTTGAACCATGAACCCGCTTAAAATGTTTTCCAACCAACTAGGAAGTAACACAAACAGAAAAACACTATTAAACGGGATTCTAATACATTACGGGATCTCTTCCTTTCGTTTCGTAATCTTAAGCGGAACATTGTATCGGCAACATCTTAACCTAAGTATCACTCGAATTGTTCTCTTTCTCAACAAACAAGAATACTAACTTATGTCAATGCATAACACATCACTCTCATTGCAAAAATATCTTAAGATGTAAAACGATAGACTTGCATGTTAAAAAAGTCCTGCTTACATCCAAACCATTAGGTTCGAAATATTAACGTAGCTTAATTGTTACTAACTCTGCAATTAGATTTCGTCAGGCATAACTTCCGTATTTAATAACACACATGCACGATAATGATCGGTACGATGTCTGTCGCAGTACATTATCATCGGAGCAAAGAAAGAAGAGAGAGGATGACTTAAAGAATTGAAGGCGAAAGTCTTGAGACGAAAAGTGTTTTGTTTCTTGTGGCCATCAACTACTACTACTACTACTACTCGGAGCGGAGGGCAGTGACTCCGACTCCGACATCTCTGCCAGAGGGCGAGGAGTGCAGTTTGGGAGGAGGGTTGCCATATTTGGCAAAAGTAGCAAGTTGGTTGGTCGCCAAAGCAGATGGGGCAGACATCAGGTGACGAATCGTTGCCAAATAAAAAAAACTTATTGATGGGATCAACAGCTGTTCAAGTTGGTCGTGCAAACATAGTACAAGCGTGTTCTTCATGCATGTTGTGTGGAGGGAACATGTCAGTAATGCACGTGCATATAGCATAGATTATACCAAATTTCCATAAGCACGTCCAACAGGCTGCCCTAGGCTTGCCAACCCCTAAGTTTAATTTTCATTAATGTTCTATTTAATAAAAAATAAATAGAGCATTTTTTATTATTATTATTATTACCATGTGTTTAAGTTTATATTTTATGGTTATCGAAAATAAGAAATAGTCAAGAAGTCAAATAAAGAATAAAATGAATAAATTTAGTTCTATCTATTTTTTTTTTAAAAAATTCACTGTTTTAATTTAAACACTTACCTAAGTTAAGTAAACATGTTATTACATACTTGGCAATAGATGTGCAAGATAAACAAAACTGTGTGTAAATAAAACACTGTTTAAAGTAACGAAGAAAGATTGTCAACTTATTATAAAATTAAAAACCTTGCGGTCCTCAATAAGGTACGAAACTGCTTATGTGGCCCGCAGATCACAGTAAATTTGATGGTTTGATATAAACAGTACCTACCCCAAGTCATTCTTATGATGTTCAATAAGGACAATTTAAATGACTTAATGCTTCATGATAGCTTACATACTTTATCACAAGGAAAAATTCATGCGAAACTGTTCTGCTTCTCGAAGATTGTACATAACTAATCTTCGATAAATTATCGCTAAAAAAGACTGAACTTTGCGCATGCAAGTTTTTAATGGGCTTTATGATTTAGATTCTAGCACGAAAACTAGGTAGTAGGTACTCGCTGAAAGGTTCCGTCTCATTCATCTCCCGTTGAGAAGACACAAAACCTCCCGCAGTGCGTGTTGCAACTTGTCCAGATCTCTAACCATATATCAAATCAGCCTTAATTCCTCCCGTACATGAACTTATCAGATTCAGTTAACTTTTCTACACCATTTACCACTTCCTTAATGCGAGATCACCATTCAACACCTACAGAACAAAAGAAAGCACACCTTCACTTCACTGTAGGCCTACACAATTCCAATGAACGAAAATTCTCTACTCCATCGAGTGTCACGTAACCTCGATACGTCCATCAACCAACATGTGTGCAAATATACCTGAAAAAAGGATTAAGTGGATTGCTTGTGAAAAATGGAGGTAAAAATATCAGTACCGGCACCTTTCTTCCATGTTTGGTTATTACGAAGAACCGAACGACCTCAAAAAGAAAAATTAAAATATAAGTAGAAAAGAAAAAACTTTCGCAACGAAGACAAAAGTGAGGCGAGAAGTTTTGACCAAAATAAAACGAAAAAAAAAAAAACAACCAAAAACTACAAGTTTCCTCAACCTACAAACCAAATTCGAGACGAGAACATAAATTACCGACTTCACCTGTCTCGCCCGTCCGCCTTTGGAAACCATTTTGCATCCCATGGCACGCATAATTGGAACACACTTTCTAAAAATCGTAATCTAAATTATGTCTCCATCTAATAAACATTCAAATTTGTTACTCAGCAATGTTTCATGGTCTATTACGTAGCGCCAGTCGAAAATTGAACATGTCTCTTGTCTAACGCTTTCCACATTTGGCAGCCCATAACATGTATAAATAGTTTCTAAAAAAATAATACTCAAGCTAAATTATGTCTCCAACTTTGTCTAACCCCATATGTCTTTGGTTTAATTGTGCATTACGAGACGAAAACTGAAGGCGTGTGTCTTGCCTGACATTTTCCATCTTTGTCAACCACTAGAATACCATCAACCATCACAAAGCGTGGGACAAACGTTTTAAATATGAGCTAAACTATGTCTCCATTTATTTTTAAATAAAAATCCAAATCATCCAATTTGTCACCCAAAGCGCGTTTTTATGATCAACCAAATTATATTATGCATCACGAGTTGATAATCAAACATGTTGGATTGACCGATTACACATACTGTATACTGTGACTAGGCATTGGTCGTAGGTTTGACTAAAAGTACAGTAAAATAAAGTACACTACTTATACCGGTACTATATATGAGTATTTTATTATATAATTATTACATATGAGCCTCATATTATGAAATGAGGAGGCGTACACAATCACACATAGGGGTTTAGAGAGAGTTCAAACCCCACCCAAAAACCCTCCACAAGTTCAGTCTGTATAGTCTGACCAAACAAATCTTTAAAAAAAATTTACAAAATTTACATCTTTCTTGTGAAATTAAATTTTTTCTTGAATTCTGTAGAAGTTTCAGTGTGTTTAATCTTTATGAAGTTTCAAGAGACAGAACCTCTAAGAACACGAAATTATAACTTATTTAAAACTATACTGATTAACTAACGATCAAACTGACTGATTTTTAGTTTTTAATGTGTGTGTGTGTAGGAGGGGGGGGCAGTAGATACATTTCCTTGAATTCCAGGGTAGGGTTACGATTGCAAATTAAGAACCCCCTCTCTTGTATTGAAAGGGATCCTGCGTACGCGACTAACGTGATGAGGAACACTTATAAGCTTAGTATTTACAATTAAACTAATGTGTATAGGTAGGTGTATCTTAAAATTATTGTTACTAGGATAGCTAAATAATTTGTTAACCTCTAACAAATTTACTGACAGTTTTTTAAAAAACTGGTCTTATTGAATAGACCTGTGCAAAATTTAAATAAACTAGCTTTCAAACATACTTCTAAACCTAAACACAGTTTGTTCTGTATCCTTACCAGCACTCATAAAGCAGCAAACAAACACTACACTGAAACATGTGTCCAGGACCTATGTAGTCCAGCAACAAACTGAGTGTGGCCTTACCATTTCAAGTACAAATATCCAATTTAACAATATAATAAATTAAAATAGTACACCCTTTTATTATTCGACCTACAACTTCTTTAAGTAGGTCTATATTAATTGTTCTAATGTTATCGAAATTAAGTGCATGTGTATAATTAAATGGTGTTTGGTTTTATATACAGTATTACCACAAAACTCAGCTTTATTTAAGTAGCTTGGCAATAAATGTAAAGAATAAACAAGATTGCAGTGTATAAAACACTGCATTTTCAAACTGTAGAAAAAACGTTTCTTGTAAAATAAAATAAAAATTCCATGGCTCACACCTCGAAAGGAATAGGATACGAAACTGCAAATGTGACCCAATACAATCATACAATACCACACAACAACTATGATGATATGTTTCACGAAACACTTTCCAAATCGTTCATATCTGAACGTTTAACACTTGGCACCCAACCGTGCCACCACGCTTAATTAACGGCCACTAAGCGTCGAATGATGAAACATCGTAACACGGATAACCTCGATTTGTTCTTTTGACAAGCTACAAGATCACGTTGTCTTCTTTCGGTACAATGCATTTTCTTCTGTAATTACCGTACAATGCAGAACATAAAACATATTGAGGTTTACAACAACAGCCTCAAACGCATTCTTTTCTATTTCTTTGGTCACAAGAAATATGCCAAACTTTGAAACTTTGATGATTGACCACACAATGCCATAAGCCATAAGCAAACCTATGGGTCAAATCGTCAAATACACCTCCTCCCCGAAACCCGTGTAAATTTCATAAAATAAGCCAAGTGTATTGGCGCATTTTGCGCAAAATGTCACGGGGTGTCAGAAAAACGACAACCCACCAAATTACGGTTCCATTATTTCTAAATAATGATTTTAAAATACAGCTAGGTAAGATATCGTATTGCTTTATTATCTCCTTTCTGTGGAAATAAGATAATTGAACCCCTAGGCAGTCACCCTACTCTTGCAGCCCAGGGGTGTCAGGACCCCTTGACACCCGTTCAAAATAGGTTATCTTTTAATACGCAAAATCTCCTAATAAGCGACAAATTATGCGTCAAGACACTTAACATTTTAATTTGAGGTGTATAAACCTCAGTCATGTACTTCACAAGATTTACATGTTATCCAAGATCCTAGATTATGAGACGTAACAAACCTTACAAGTGTATTGTAAACATGGTGTGTGTGTTTTGCAATGCAAATTACCCGTATTAAGTACGTGGTGTTCCATGTAACATTTTTTAAGGATATTTGCATTGTCCCCAAATTTTTCCGTGTATGTTAAGTGTTGTGCCGTGCCGATGTGCGCACAGGCAGACACATGCAGCCAGCCCACGTGACCAACGCACGTTGACCTCGTGACCAGGTCATGGCTGAAAGGAAAAGCAAAGAAGAAACAAAGCCCACTGACCGTCATAACTAGCCGAGAGTGTAAAGAACTTTCTTCATCGTGTGTTTTCACTTTCAACAAGACACCCAAGCATTTTACATACACAAAGGTAACAGGTCAGGTCCTAGATGTCATAAGATTCTATCCTATAAATGGCACCAAACCAACATTAGCCTATAGTATACGTAACACACACACTAACAACTCCAACTCCTAGTGGTGTTACAACAACTGTAAATTATTGCAATCATCAATTTTGTTCACCAATAATCCGGAAAAATAATAAACCATGAACTCAGTAGCCTAATCCAAAAATATCAGTAATCCGAAATACCAATGACATAAAATCAGTAGGCAACTCTGGTTAGGTTAATGGCACATTACAGTAAACTCCAAATACCGTACCTACCTCTGGATAAGTCGATAAATCATAAAATCATTAACCCGAAATCATTAGAAATCCAGAACACTAGAAATTAGGGAAAATCAATCATCACTTAATCCGGAATGAATTTGGAAAAGTCAGGCTGAAAGTTATTAGCTGTCAAGAGTTTTTTGGTCATAGAGATGCTAGCTATAAGAAATAGCCATTTTGTTTTGTCGATTTTGTACAACTTTGTAAACATGTTGTATAAAGTCTGTACAAAGTCCTTGAAAATGAGATTAATTCTAAATACATTTATACAGATTAAAAACTACAATCCTTAATCTCACATTATATTAATAATCCTTTATTCGCAAGGTTACTTCCACCACTTCCTAATGCTGTTTCTGAATTGAGATCAAGTGCGCTGAAAGTGAAACTTATTTGTACATACTGTTCCAAAACAAACAAACAAAATTGTACATAAAAATTGGCTGACTTTTTTATTTTAAAACAAAAAAAAGGGGAGAAAAAATTGAAACTGTCCTAGTAATGCCGTTAAAAAAAAATCGGAACACTGAAGCGTAAATAATTGGTACAAAAAAGTCAAGAGTAGAAGAAAAGGTGTTGTTTAAGATTGGTAGTGAGTTTAATTAAGAAAAGAAATTGTGTTTACAGCCTACTTAACAGTGGTTAAGTTTTAGTTGTTCAAAGTGGCAAATATAAAAGATCATTTTTTGTTGTTTTGTGATGTCAGAAACGTACCAACCTAAATTCGCATTGTAAAAACGATTGAAAAGCTAGCAATGTGCCTCCAACGGTCATGTCGATAGCTGAAATAAATAAAAACCTACACAATGAAGAAAAATTAGACAATGGGTCCTCAAATGTAGGACTGATCATGTTACGATGGGAAAACGGATGAAAAAAGAGAATATCACGAGCATAGAAAGAAAAATGCTCCTTCCTGGATCGATAAGAGACGAAGACAATGGAAAAAGGCAAAAGCGGATCATGCTGGATGGAAATTGCCAAAAAAAAAATAATAACTTTTCAAAACGTACAAACTTTGAAAAGTTGATATTCAACGCGTTATGATATGAACGCGTTAATATGTACAGTTCGGTATTTCAGAATTTGAAATTTTTAGGCTTACTCATGAAATCCCCAAACCCAATAGGTACAATTTATTGTAGACACAATTTAAACACAATTTTGGTCCACAGGCCACAGTTTTTTACCATATCGAGAGCCGAATAAGCAATTTTTCACAATATCAAAGGACCGTTATCAGCAATTTCGCACAATGTATCCAGGGCCTGCATAAGCAACTTTGCGCCATACTGAGCGGAACGTCACAGTTTTGATTTAATAAATGAAACACAGTGGAACCCCGCTATTCGTCCATCCATCTATTGGTACAATTCGGTATTCGTACAACTAAATTCGATTAGCTATTCTACGATGCTTTGGAATTCGTACCAATTCCAAGAATCTTCTAGTCTCTAGTGTATTAAAACAGAAAAACTGAAAAGAAAAAGCGAAAAAATACCAGAAGATTACCTGATGACAAACAATAACATTCGTTCTCCTCTCCACCTTCCACATGTGCTATCATGTTCATTACCAATTTGATTTTTAAATGTTTTTAAAATTTTTCTTCAGATTCTACAAGTAAACATCTTGGAAATTACCCGTGCTAAAATTCACAATGGAACAAAAATCAAAATTCGTAGCCTTTTATTTTCAAAATCGCTGATCAATTAGTCTCACTAGTGCCCAGAAATAGAGGGTTTCCTGAAATCTACAAAAAAAAAGGTTTTTCCACTCAGACCGGTGATTACTTCCATGTATGACCCGGGAAAGAAAATGGCGAAATATTTGAGCGAAATGATTAAAGAGATTCTGTAGAGGATATTGTGAAGGATGTTAGAAAGATGTGTATGAATAAAAAAATGCGTGTGTGTAGTTTGGATGTGGTGTCTGTTTCCGAGTATTGAGAGAAAGGTGGTGTTGCATGTGATTAAAGAAATGTGGGGGAAGAGGGATAATGTGAAAGGTTTTGTTTTGAAAGATGTCATTGAGTTGGTGGAGTGGTGGATGAAAAATATGTATGTGAAAGTGGGAGGAGGAGGTAAAGAAAATTTATGGGAACAAAATTAAATTGTGAAAACGTTATGTTGACGACATTTTGTGTACAATTGAAGGAGAAGAAAAGAATTTGAATGTTTTAGTGGATCAAGTGAATAAGATCATGGAAGGGGTGCAAGTCGAGATAGAATGTGAGAAATAAGGAAAAATTGCGTTTATGGATGTTGAGATCATTAGAGATGGGACTTTTTAAAGATGAAAATTGTTTAAAATAGAATTATGCAGGGATAATGATGGGGTGCCAGAAACCATTAGGAAAAGGGGTTAAGATGAATATGATCAGGTGTGTATGCATGATAGGATCTCGGACGCGTGTTATGTGAAGGAGGAGGATGTGGCGAGGAAATGTTATGGATAAGAGTTTTAAAAAGTTAAAAATAAGAAAGTCAATGAGGGGAGTGAAATTGAGAATTACTCTAAGAGGGTTGGTATTACTTATGTGGGGAAAGTTTCGGATAAAATTGGTGAAATTCTGAGGGGTTTGGGTGTAAAGTACGGGAGATGAGTGGATGATGAAAGGAAAGGGATGGTGTACAAGTTTGGTTGCAAGGATTGTGACAGGGCAGGGTGTATGTAGGGGAAACTGGGCAATACTTGAAGGATAGAATTTACCAACATGGGTATGCTATGAGAAATCTACTAAATAGGGCAAATGCTGCGTGTGTACATATGATGGATCAATGTGATAGGATAGACTTGGATCTGTGAGTGTGGTGGATAGAGAAAAACGTTGGATGGCGAGAAAGGTCAAAGAAGGGCTAGCCATTGGAAGTTTTGGTAATTTTAATTCAAATGGGGGGTGGAAATTTAAAGAGGGGTGGGGTAAGATTGTGTGGGAGAAGGTTAGATATGGATGAGTGCAGTGTTCATAAGGGGGTGTGTATGAGGTTTCAGGTGCGTATTCAGAAATTCGATTTAGAGGGGGCAAGATCCAGGATTTGGGTGGGTTGGAGGCTCAAAATTACTTTTACATGTATTAAACTATGCTAATTAATTAAGATATAACCTAAAAACACCTATCGTCAATAGGATACCTATCTTTGATAACAGAGGTTATACAAAAAAAAGCAAAAATATATTAAATTTTGAGCATATTTCTGGGTTCTTGGAGGGGGCTTTTGCCCCCTTTGCCTTCCCCTAAATACGCCATTGTGAGGTTTTCTTTTGTGTTTGCGGTTTTCTATGAGGTTTAGTGTTTAATTGTTGTAGTTGTTTGGTTGGGTACGAGGTATAAAAGGTGAGCATGAGGCACGTGTCAGCGTGATGTTTGAATTTTCCTTGATCAGGGTGGAGGGCTTCAATTTTTTGTTTTACATTTTTAACCGTTTTTGTCCCTTGTTTTGTGTGTTCTTGTATGCGTCCCTTGATAAAGCGTTTAGTTAAAGAAGGCGAAACGTTGAGTTTCATCAAAATTGCACCTAGTCAGTAAGGTAGGAGATGTTTTTTGGTTTAAATCTCTTCTTTTATTCATTATTAATTAAGTATTCTCACGCAAAGGGCATGTACCAACTCTTGAGAGCGGACTGAAAAAACTATGAAGTTGTCGATAATCTGACGGTTTTAATTCTTGCATCGATTGCACTTTGTATGTATGTATTCGTACAAGCATGACATAATAAGTATAATATGTCACGGTACAAGTGAAAATCTTTCTTTAAAGTGACGTTCAAGAGGTTCTCACAGCTCCAGATGGAAAAAACGTCTTCTGCCCAATGTTCCAGATTCTTCTTGAATACTTTCTTCCACACACTCAATATATATATATTTTCTTCATCAAGTCTAATTGCACTCGTTTAAGTGGTGAGCAATCGGCGACCCTTTTAAATGTTCATCTAAAACTTCAGGCTTTAGGCCTGAAGTTATCACAGCCGTCACAGTAATATAACAGGGAGAAAAAAATATTAATGTAGTCATTTTTGATTGATCACTGATTTTAAAAATAAAATTCTACGAGTTTAATTCGTTGTTCTGTTGTGAATTTTTGCACACATAATTTCCAAATGTTTACTCGTAGAATCTGAAGAAAAAATTTAAAAACATTTATAAATCTAACAGTTATTAAAGTTTTAAACCCGTTCGTGATTTATGGGTCACCCTGTAGAAGCAGTTTCTCTATTTAACGATCATCCGGATTCACCAAAACGCCAGTATATATTAGTAGTAGGCCTATTGGAATATTTTTCTGTACTCAAACCACTTAATGGTCATCTAAAATAGAGTGAATCTTTATGCGCTTTCTATTAGCTTCACTTGTGAGAGCTGAGAACTGAACGTGTATATATGGCAGCTACAGACGTTTATGATAAAATAATATACTGTATAGTCCAATAAGAACCGCGTAAGTTCCAATGTAACAAAAATCGCACAAATCGAATAAAAAATTGCAGAACTCGAAAATGAAATTTTCAAAACTCGCTTAAATCGAATATCGCGTTACTCAAAGATCACATTAATCTAATTTCGCATAAATCGAAACTTGCAAAAATCGAAAATGGAATTACTCAATTCTCGCAGAAATAGACTATCGACACACAGCTCGCATAAATTTAAATTCGCATGAATCGAAACTATGTACAAAGTGTATTCTTAAAAAGCATTTTTAAAGTTCTTGTTTCATTCATCATACATTTACAGTACATGTATTTATCAAACCAGATGTAAATAAAACGTTGAACTTAAGGATTGCAATATGCAGCCATGTTTCGACATGCCTGATTTACTGTAAAGGTGAAACAAAAACAGCACGTATGATTATTATGCACAAGTTGACATTTCGAATCAACGATGAATCATTCATCGCAATTACTAATCAGCCATTTGCAGGGATATTGTTCACGATACCATCAGGTATCATCTTCCGCTATCTCCAATTACTGAGGTTAATGAAAATCATCATCACTTTAGTTTTCTTTATACAGTATAGTAGTATATGATCAGATCATACACTCGGCCTCAGAACAAAAAAAAATTCACCAATATCACGATCGGCATTAATTAGTAGGCCTACGCGGTCGAAAGGACACATAGCTGATGTTGCATATTCAATCATTATTATACATCGGTATATAATGATCATAAATTTACGGTTATTCTACTACAACTGTCAGATTTCATTTCCACACATTCTGCCCCCCCGAATGTTCCTAAATTAAAAGAATCGCTATATGTCATAATTCCAAGATGTTTCTGCCAACCCTTCATGAGCTAAGAATTTCCATGTCAAGAATTTTGGCTATTTCCTTTCGTAAAGTCCAACCTATAAAAGACTCATTTGACAGATAAGAAAATGTGATTGCGGTACTTTGGGGTCGTCCATTAATTATGTCAACAAAGTAGGAGGGATGGGGTTTGAAAAAGTTTGACAATTGTTGACATGAGGAGGGGGAGGGGGTCAAAATAATTTGACGTTATTACAACTTTTCTTTAACTTGGTTTGCACGTTTTGTGTTTGTATGGCTGTGATTGATTCAATAGCGGTCTATTTTGACCCACTTCCCTAATTCAAGTCAATTTGAAATCTGTCAAACAAGTAGAGAAATGTATTAAAATTTATTTGTAGACCTTTTGATTTTTACAATTATATTTATAACATAAAA
>JAQIWH010001697.1:0-29445 GCA_034695005.1 Cryptops parisi
TTCACGTCTTACAACGAGACTGACGCGAGACTTGCGCAGATGAAATTAAATCCATAGTTAGCATGTACGGAGTATAGCATATTTGTACTATTTACGTTTATAACCAACCAACTCCGGCTAGTGACAGGATGCCATAGTTTATGCGTAGTCTGATTTTTTAATCGCCAAACGTCTCGGAACGGAACTCGTTCGTAAACTGAGAGTTGCCTGTAATGTAAGAGGTATTATATAAATATATAGTCATTTTCAACTCACCGATTAAGCCACTTTCCGTCGCCCGATCAAAGTAGTACGAAATAGCATAGACCTCTTGCTTAAATAGCTCGGCAGGGGGGTACACTTTGGCATTGACGATTTTGTTCGCTAATCCAATGCATTCATTGAAACGAGGCACTTGGTTGTTTTTGGAGGCACTGGCACCTTTAACAGTGGGAACTGTTGGAACATTTGAACCACTGAAATCAAAATTCTACTTTTTAAAGTAGCCAAATGCAGAGGATAACAACTTGAAAAAAATCACGTGGCACACGTACGTAATTGTATGTTCCTTGTTAGCGTAATCCCACTTCTTCTTGATGCTGGGATGAAAGCACGGAGTGTAGTGATGACGCTGCTTCGGACCGGTTTTGGTTGTTTCTCCCGCTTTCAAGATGGCTAACCGAGCTGCCATTAAACCCAGACCTAAATAACTAATTTAAAAACAAAACATGAAAACGTTTAAGCCATAATTAAGATATCGTTCGGAATCACTGGTCGAGACTCAACTCAAGGTTTACCTGTAACTGTACAGTTCTACTGTTCGACTAAAAATCGTCACCGAGTGGATGTGATCGGGTGGTGGTGAAGGTTCCAGCTTGTCATGATTTACAAATGTAACTTGTGTCGATCCACCGCCAAGATCTAAACAAGCCACCGTATCGTCGCCACCCAGTTTGTCTGAACAAAATAAAAATTTCAACACACTTTAAACCTTTATTTTCTTTTCAGTTCATTATACAGGTGATATGAAGAGGCTTATCATATCGAATCATATTGTATCTCTAATTTGATTACATACTGTACAACTGTACGATATACAGGGTGTCCACAATGAGATCTAAACATTTGCAAAATCATTTTTTAATATCAGATTATACAAATGTGATGCTTGGTGGAATGCTAGCAGAAACTAAAAACGTTTGTAGCAATTTTGTAGTGCGTGTCAGACCTGCAGTAGCGCTGCAGTCAGTCGTTTTCCAAAATGGCATCTCCAAACGACCAAGCACAGGTTGTGTGGTGCTATGCAAAAAATGGAGTCACACGAGGAAATGTTACAGAACACGTAAGAGTGAATTAGACGACCATCCCTCTACCATTAGTTGAGTTAGACTACCATTCTTCACCCCGCCAAAAGTGCCCATGTGAGGGGTGCACCAAATTATATTTTTTCTATTTATGAAATTCGAACAGGTTCACTATCATACTTAGTTATGGTTAAATTATACATTTATCCTGAAACTGTATGATTGAAACGTTTAGATACCATTGTGGACACACTGTATATACCAGTATCAGCTTGTCAACTCACCAAGCAAAAAGTTAACTGTGAACCATGAAAAAAGACCTGAAATAAAAATAAAATACATCTACATAAGTATTCATATGCACAAACCTGTAAAGTGAATTCTAACAAGTTTTCACTGATACATTACCTTCATCTCGTCCTTCCATTATTGAAACTGACTGTTCATTCGTTAAAAATGGAGTAGTTTTGAATAATGATCTCACCTGAAATATAACAGGAAAAAACGTAAAATTTTCAGCATTAAAAAAAAAAAATTGTTTAAAAAAACAAACAAATGAAAGTACAAACAAAATTGTGATTTTAAAAAATGACTTACTTCTTTTAAAATGGAATCCGCCTGATCACCTGGCAAAAGCCTTAAACCTGCAGTTGCTTTTAAAACGAGAGAAGTTCGACTCCAATAGTCGGTGGGTATTAGGTTCTTGGCTTTTTCGAGTAAAGGCCTCAAGGAATCGGCCGCCTGTAAAATTAAAACTCGATGTAAAGAAACCGTTCATTGAAACACTGTGGGTCAAATTCTACAAGGTAAGAAGAGTGGAAGCTACTATGTGATAAAGAACAAGTATGACTTTGTGAACAGAAACACGTGACATTTTCTTTTCAACGTACGTGAAATAACCAAGAACCACAAAAAAAAAAAAAAAAAACCAAGCTGGTTATGTGCTTTTACACATAAAACTTTTAACCAAATAAAATAGCTCAATAACTACTCACCTTAGAAGGCTGACTTGCGTAAGAAGAAAGTCCCGGTTTGATTTCTTCAAAGAATTCTTTATCTAATTTTAAGCTTCCATCTGCAAACAAAATCGAACTAATTGTATACTTTCACAATTTTTTACTTGTATAAAAAACTAGTAAGGCAACTTGATTCATCAACAGTAACTATTAGCTCGTTCGGGGGGTGGCGCAGCCATGATGTAGCTTGCGAGGGGTGGCTGTCACAAACTACATCATGGTGTTGCAATCAAATATAAGAGCAACATCCTATACCTTTTAAGCATACTCTTGATATACTGGCAATCAATCACCACAAAACATCTAGGTAACTCAAACAAAAAGAAAAACACATTTCCAACCTGCTTTTATGCGATGAAACGTGAACACCAGGATGCGCGTTCCCGTGCTACCTGCGTCGAATATGATTGCATAGACTTGTTGCTGAAGACCCACTCGAAGTGCCAGCGTGTCGATGAATTGTGTTGCGTGCACCTGTTGACTCCATGGAAGACGTCCCATCAACAGTGTGAAGCTCAGTAGCAATACCACTACGAGAAACAACGCGAAGAAGCATCGCGAAGTCACCCCACGTTGACGGGCACGTGGTTTCTTCATGGAAATACTAGAAGTGTCATGTTTGACCTTTTCATCAGCCTGCAAACACACAATTTTCGCAATGTCAACACATTTACTCACAGCATCCAAAGATTCTTCATCCCAGCACCCTCAGAATAGATCGAATAGAGTTAGGAAATATGTTTACGATGCAGATCAAGCATAAGCAGAATTGTCAAACTACAAATGGGTTTCTGTTTTTAAGACAATGTTCTTGGAAAACTGTGCAACTCAAAAATCCAAAACTAGTTAATAACAAAAATAAAATAACCCACAGATAAAAATAACTAACACACAGTTAAAAATAACACATTGATAACAATAAAGATAATTAACACCACATAAAACTGCCGTCAGAAAACTATTTCACATGAGCTAACACAACTACAACAATATCCATCATCAGCCTACTACATGGTTGTGTTCCATTAGATAAAGTGTAGATTCATAGCTAACTCTCGTAAAACATCAGTTACTTATTCAACACCTTCTGGCACCTTTCTCTTTTCACAGCCTATAGCATTTTATCTAGTTTTGGCACCCTATAATAGCCATTCATATTCAATAAACACAGGCTGTTCCATAAGTCAGGAATCATAGAAGTTTTTCATTATATCTTATCAATAACGTAACGATACGAGGGTGGATCAAAAATAAGTCTCGCCCGTGAATAAAAGGTATACGGCACTTTCGCAGAAGGTCTTTTCGCAACGGAACTTTGGCAACTGGAATTTTTGCAACTGGGAATTCTCACAACTTAGGTTAGATTAGGTTAGGTTAGATTAGGTTTTAGGTTAGGTTGGGAATTCAGTTGCAAGAATTCCCAGTTGCAAAAAATTCAAGTTGCAAAAATTCAAGTTGCCAAAGTTCCATTGCGAAAAGGCCTTCTGCAAAAGTGCCGTGAACTGAATAAAGAAACTTAACAAAATGGGTACTTTTCAATTAGACACCCACCTCTATATTGTTGCTACTCTTGTACTTGGTTATGGGTTTATTTTGCAGGTTAGGTTAGGAAAAAAAACAAATCATACATTTGTGTTTTTCCCTAACCTAACCTGCAAAATGAACCCATAGCCAAGTACAAGCAAAGCAAGTAGAAACACAAAAGAGGTGGGTACCACAAAATAATAGAGCCTAGACACATTATGTATATTAAGTAAATCCTAACTAATATAAGTATTAGATATATAAATCAATTATTAATTTATACACATTTGTTAAATGCCTGTAAACACTTGTTGGAACATGTGATCAACTTTTCAATACTCCCACTGATAAATTTGCAGAGTTTAGCGCAACCATCTCAAGGCCACAATTTTCACAGTTTCATTGGTTTGGAATTGTTTTGCAATTTTGTTTCTGCCATTTTACCGAAGAAGTGGTTATTCACGTCCGGTTACCACTTGTTCGATAAAATGACAACTAAACTTCAAGAACAACAATTCCCAACCAATGAAACTGTGAAAATGGTGGCCCTGAAATGGTTGCACCAAACTAAAGAAAATTCAGTAATATTTTTTTATATCTTGCAAATCCAGATATATAAGATATATATATGGCTCCTATAATACTATAGGAGCCATCCCATAGTATTCTGACACACGGAACTGTCACAGAAATGTGTATGTTTTTTTTTTTTTTGTATTTTTGATTGTTTTGCTCAAATACATGATACAGTATTATATCACATTAGCGTTAATTTCTTATGTACATACGAATTTATGTATATTTGTCTGTAACAAAAAAAGCACGTATTTGGTGCTATTTGTAATAAACAGGGTATTGCAATACATGTTATCATTTTCTAGCATACCATAATTTCAATTAAACGTATACATTAATTAAACAGCAGCTTCAACACGTGTTAATTAAATAGCATTTCCTATTATGACTATCCAATGCAGAAAAGTTCAATGTACAGTACCAAGTTCCATTTATATCAATTAAACAAAACATATGCAGTTTATAGACCTTTTCAAAATCCTTTTTTTCAGTCGTCAATTTACTTCCACAACTGCCCTGTGAAACTCGAGTAACCTTATTGTAATGCAAACATGCAAACGTATCACTATCAAAATCAGTTTTCATCAAGATGTTTCAAAATCACATGTTCGACTGTTATCAAATCTACACTATCATTCGCCAAACAATTTAAAGAGGGGCATGATGATGCCACATATAAATAAATTTCTTATTTGCAAACTCCACTGTAATTTACAATTTAAAACCAAAAGCTATGCTATTACTTATCATGCCAACCGCTGATGGAATTAATCATAACGATTTATATCATACATGAAACTTGATTCATTCTTGGCAACATTCACAAGACCGTAAATAAACAGTGAATGAACGCTTGAAGTGAAATCGACAGTAGCGTACTATGTGATAACATTACAATAGCCTATGGTAGTATTGCAACTCAACAGCTACTGTTGAAAATGATAAAGGTAGAAACAGTTTATGTTAGTACTTGTGTGACTTCTCAACTTTTATACGCATTACAACTGATACCAATATTAGAACATGCAATTTTATCTATTGTCTAGCGGTCTAGCTCCACCAACCAACTACAATAACCCCTTCTCATTCGCAGGGGTTATGTTCCCGAAAATTACCATGGTTATTGATTAGTGAAAACTTCAATATAAAATAAAAACTTACAACAACAAAAAATAAGATATATTAAATAACTTAACTCACGCAATTTCTTACAACCGTTTATTTAACTTGGTTTCACCTTTGTTTGTGTGTATTGGTTTGCTTAGTTCAACATTTTTGTGGTCTATGTTGACCCACTTTCCGATATCGGATATCCAGAAAGCTGAAATTTGACACACAAATATATTTTACAACAAACTAATCTCTTCTCCACTGTTTATCTATCTATACTAGACATACTATCGTCTATAGGTGAAAATATTATCTACGGGACAAGTGATGCCATCTAGTGAAGCAAAGTTCAACTAACACTTGAACTCGATTTAAATAGTGCAGTCTGCTTTTCTTTAAAACGAATTTTAAACTCGAAGAGAAATGACATCAATCAATCAAAACAAAAAGAAGAAAATCACAAACCACATATGTATGCAGTACTTTAAATGCAACATTTTGATAGCTTTGAAATATGACAATTGCAAATTCACTTTGTACTGTCAACCTTATCTATGTACAATATCCATAAACTTAGAATACTTTATTGAAGGGGAGTAATGATTTTTAGAATAACACTTTTCACAACATCAATGTTTTGTGATTGCACAACCATTTTCATTGCATAGCTTTTCCAATTGGACAATGACGATTGCATTTTCCACAATGTAAGTTGTACAAATACTATATCCATTGAAATAAGCAACAAAAAATTATTATTATTATTTTTTTTTCGGTATTTCATATAAAGCTTGAAAAATAAACAATCGATTGTGGCATTGCAGTAACTGCATCGACTCGTCTGTCCTCTTTACTAGTTTTAAACAGGTTACAAAGTGTGAAAAATTATATTGGAAGCAAACACCTGAGGATGAATTCTAATTAGATATTTTTTTTTTTATAGTTTAAGCCCTACTTTTGCCTTGTATATACACATGCAGCAACCTAAATAGAACAATGTGATATTGAAATCAAGCTGACGTTAAGCTAAGGTTGATGCTTATTAACCATAGCATCTTCCAGAAGACAATACCTGTTTTATCTTCACTGGTATTATGTAACATACAATTGAAAAGACACAATGAATATATGAATTTAAATATAAAATAAAATGTATATGAAATTGAACTATACCGAAATAACTTTCTAATCAAGCAGTTCAACAAACAATTTATCACTTGCTGACTTGTCTTTACTGAATGATTAAATGAATTAACACTGGCTAATGACACTAATTATAAACCAAATGTTATACAAAATGTATGTGAATGATATATACAGAATATATTAATATCGAATTTTAGGCATCAAACTTGAAAACTTTATTTTTTGAAAACATATTCGTTTTCAACTCTTGTTTGTTTTTTCATTTTTCTCAGAAACATTTTCTGCTCAAGTTGGTAAACAAACAACTGAAAAAGAGAAGTCCAATGTCCAGAACCTACTACTGTACTAAATCTTTCTCTAAAGTTATCAACGGTGTTATCAATCAAACACTCAAGCAGTTAGTATCAAAAAACACTCAAGTGCAGATTGCAAAATCTATTGGCAGAATACTTGTTCAAACGTACAATTTGAAATACCTTTGAGCATTACATAAACACATCTAGGAATAAATCCTTCCACTTTACTTAGTTATGTAAAAATTTGCCTTTTTTTTTTTTTTAAACATTGACACAATACAACTATTTTTAGTTGAAAATCAACCATCAAACACTTGTACATTGTTTTATCAAATACAGACTGCCTGGTGTAAACGGGTGTTTGTTAAGTAACATTTTCACAATTTCGAAAAAAAAAGAGATCTGAACTTGCCTATGGGATACTTTACACTTTTTGCACCAATATCTTAGCATATATTAATGTTTTGCTCAAAATTATGCATTGGGGGAAGGTAGAACCTAACACATTCGAAAAATGCTTTATTTTTGACAAAAATGTTACTAAACACCCTTTTACACCAGACCTTTCAATTAATAAGCTTACGCTTCACAACTCTTTACATGAATAAGTTTTTACATAGCCTTTATATAGCCTCCTTCCACATTAAATAAAAGGCAAAGTTTACACCTCTATTTTAATCATACATTTAAAAATAATGAACAATCTACTACAAGTGTACTGCACATGTTTTATACAGCAACATGTTATGCTTAAAAAAAGTATTCTGGCAATGACGACTTGCTTTTATTGTGTTTTAGCTCAAACAGGTGCAAAAATATATTATACAGATATGTTATTTTCTTACGTAAGTACGTATTTTTACATAAAACTCTACAGAAGTTGATAATAGTTTGGGAGCCAACTTTTCAATGCATGCTCAAATTTGTTTGACAAGAATACCCTATACCGGCCAAACATCTTTGTGATATCTCAAATGACACTGCATGTTATAAAGAAAAATAGCAATGTTTTAAAAGTTGTTTTTTAACAATTACACAGGCTATTTGTTCACATTTGATATCAGCTATTTTTTAGTTCACAAGCATATACACGTGCTGCTCAGCTCATTGTGCAGGATGAACACCAACAACAACTTAACTTAAAAAGGTTATTCAAAATGGGAAAAAAGCATTATTAACACGTTTTTGTTACCTTTTTCCTTTCTCTCAAATCCGATGTGTGTCTATCCGATGATGACATGCTCAAAAACTACAGCCCGGGTCAAAAGACGAGAAAAAAATTGGGGTTAAAAAAGCAGCAGCAAAGTTATAGCCCAGTCATCCACTCTTTAACCAATTAAAAAGCCACTCTCCTATCTAGACTAAAACGATATAAAGGCCGCAGGGAGGAGAAATTACAATTACATAACCACCTTGAATTGTTTCAAGAGTCTTACGTGGGACAGCAGCGCATTGCTACTTCGACTATTATGTACAACATTCAGCGCGAATGTGTTGCATGGTTTGGTTTGAAGGTGATGATGATGATGATGACAAACTTTTCTAATCGTTATCTCGCTTCATTTTCTTCTGATTGGGGTGATACTTTTTACTTAGCCCGAAGCGTTACGTAGAAACCATGCTTGCGTGATGTCACGCTGGAAAAAATATCGACAAACTGCACCCCATTTTGTGTCGCGCTGCTAGTTTAAGATTTTAAAAACTGGGAATGAATCGTTGCTGTCTTGCCTGACCACTCTACAGTAGTAACCAAAATATGTAGGGCCTTCTGTTATTATATAATACAATGTTTGTACAAACCAATTAACTCTACATTAGTTTAGACTAAAGTACTACACCATTTTAAAAGTTAGCTGTATGTTTCCTGAAAAAAGTTTTGGTACTTTTCGGTTATATGCCCAAAAAGTACCAAATCTTTGTCCAAATCAGATTTTTGCACATATTGTTGTTTTGCTCAAAATTATGCATTAGAGAGGTAGAATTGCACCTAACATACTGGAAAGTACTTCTAGGTCATTTTTGACAAAAATCAGTCCCGTCTTAAGAGTTCTCGGGGGCCCCAAAAAACGTAATTGTAAATAAATAAATAAAATAAAATCATATTGTGAGTGACACTAATATCCTTCTCATAACATTAGCAATGAGGAAATTTCCTACAAACTTAAAAATCAAGGAATGAAGTAAATAATAAGAGCAAAAACATTTTTAATGACAAACTTATAATTTGAGTTAATAACAAAAACATATTTGATCACAAAGAAAATTCCAAATTAAATGATACTGAGAACTAGTGTTAATGTATTATTTTAACTCGTGTTAAAATAATACAATTAAAATTGACCAGAACATATTATAGAACAGAATGTTCAACATTTAAGGTTTCAATTTAAATAGTTTCTTAAATGCGTTTCCTGCATTTTGTTTTGCAGAACTTTGCACAAGTTCAGCAAAATCAATGCTTTGTATGTATAAGTTCTGACTCGATGCTCAATAATCAAAGATCATTTAATTTAGGTAGTGACTTGGTGCAGGGCAACCAATCAGATTAATAATACCAAAATAAAATTGGGTAGTATTGTTAGTTATTTCGAAGGTGGGGGCCTTACAATCTTCTCAAGTCTAGCAGTATGATTCATATGATTGGAATTTTTTCTTAGAATTTCTTATTTTGTTTGATATATATTTTGTGTGTAACGTGAGGGTATCAGTTTTGCCTTTGGGCAGTGCTGGATAAAAAGTAGTTTTGTTACTGAATTGTCAAGGGAATTTTTAAATAAAACTTTGTGTGATTTAAAACTTTTAGTGTGATTTAGAACTTTTACTAGATAAAAAATAAATTGTTATCTAGTAAAAATACGCGAATGATATGGACTATCAGTTAGGTGAGATGGGCCCTCGTCATTGACGAGGCCCTTGGCCCCCCCCTCCCTTAAAACGGCACTGACAAAAATGTTACTTAAACTTTTACACCAGGCCCTTCAATTAAAAGAACGATATTTTAAATATAATAGTTGTTCTTTTTATTAAAACTATTCCTCTAAGTTTGGTACAGGAAATCAAACGCATAGGAAATAAAAATTAAATTCAGCACTTTTGAGGAAGTTTTAGGCTATACTGTATTTCCATTTTGAGCAAAAAACTCATGTTTGTATACACACAAAGAAAAACAAGTGAAAAACTGGGTCCTTTTTTGTAATTATACAATACAAAACATTATGTGGTAGTATTCATAATCAAATATACTAGGCCTATTCAAAAATCGAACAATAAAACATTCCACTGTTAAAAATGACCAAGGTGATTGGGTCATGATTCCATTGAATGGAAAACCAAACAAATTTCAAACTTTATCAAATAAATCAACATGGGATACGGATACAATCGAACTACTGCTGACGAATACCATTATACCATTAAAGTAACTCAATTGAAAAAAATAAAACACCTGAGATCTGAAATACCAATTGGTTCTCATTTCATTACAGTGAATGTTTGAAGCGAAATAAATGATACACTATTAATAGACTACATGTATTGAAAATGGAGATGTTCAATTGAATTGAATCTATTGTGTCACGAAAACAAACATCTTAGTTGAGGAAAATGAAAGATAAATGATGAAGATGGGAAAAGATGAAGTGTTAAGGAAAATGAAAGATAGATATTGTATCCACCAAAAATCAAGATTGAGCAGAAATAAAGGGTAAGACCTGGAAACCCACATCACATCAAAACAAAAATCCGGTTAAAATGAAATTATGTTCCAAGAACTTAAAATTTAATAGAAAAATGTACACGTATTATGTTTGTTGTACGTTTTATAATGTTACACCACGTAACCCAATGTATTAATATTTAATGCGCATGTTTTACAACAACATAAAAATGTATAAGCATTTTTAAGAATACCGTACATAAATAGAGTTTTTTTAAATTAAACTAAAAACTCAACTTGGCAATCATTTTTATAAAGAGAAAATAAGTCGACGATTAACGATATAAAGCACCTGTGTTAATACATCAAGTTACACAATGAGCAATATTTTTATGTCCATCTACTTTCACCTATACGGTGATATTTGTTTTAGTTGCTGCCAAAATGCCTTAATGAGATTTTAATGCGAATTTAAACTTCAAAAAGGGCTTTTAAACGAAGAAAGTGAATCAAGAAAAGTTACAATTTTAATAATTGGCAATCTTGTCAAGACCATATTGAAAGCTCATCAAATTCGCGCAACAACTTCTACTCAACTTTTTCAAAACTACAACAGTTCACTCACTGTCTGTGCATAAATTTATTTCAAGTTATCAAATTTTTTTTTCAAAACTAGAACTTCGTAATACATTACCATTACGTTGTCCTATTCTCGACATTATTGCCACCGACCCGTGTACTTTAAATGACATTGAATTTGCTCGACTTTTTTCGTGACGAATCCACATGTGCACTTCAACTTCAACTCTTCATTTGATTAAGTTCCGTAAATGGAATGCCAATCATGGCGTGGGTGTTAACTTTTTCTTGCGTGTTTTATAAATAGTATCATGATAATCACGTGTCATAAATTTTTTTTGTGATGATTACTATTTATTTCCACACACATTTCACTAATTCACCTGTTCCACTCATTAATAATGAATACAGGTAGAATTATCTATCATCGATTACGTCATAAAAAGGGGGCGTGTCCTTCACCAAGCTCCGCCTGCGTGTTTATAAAACATCATTGTTTTGCCTACAATCCACCTCACCAGCGTCGTGTCATGCATGATGTCAATATATAGCATTCGGTATTTTGTATTTCCGATAGGATGTGATAAATTTAAATCGATACTACAAAAATAACGCAATTACAAATGCTTTAAAGTGCAACTGTTATGATGCATTCCTTCGAGTAAGCTATGTTCTTTTATATATGTGTATAATTTGCTCAAAATCAACATATGACATACGTAATTTTGACTCTTGACAGAAATTAAAATGCAACACCCTTTATAAAATCGAAACCAATAGAAAGAAATATCATCTTGTTTGACGTCAATTAAAAAATTACCCCCCCCCCCTTTTGTACACCAATTGTTAATGCAAGTACAAATACACATGTATATTTAATATAATTACATGTAATTATTAAATATACATGTACACGTATATCTAAAAAAAAAAAAGGAAAACAAGAAAATAAAAATAATTATTTGATAATAAATTAATAATACAGTAATGATTAAATTCTGAAGATAATATCAAAATATTAAAAAAAAAAGTATACAAATAAACTAAAAAGTATAACATCGAAAATTTGGAACATTTCAGTAATACAAATTTTCAATATAATGTACATTATACACACACAATGTACATGATGTTCAACATTATGTACTTAATGTTCTAAATTTTGGTATAGTAAGTTAATGTACATAATGCGTTAACAGTAGCTTCAGTACCTGTTACTAACAAAAATTTAAGACAGCAAATTGATCGATGATAAATGCATGTTGAGAAATTACGAATTTTAAAAGTTCAAACTTAGTTTACGGCCGTAAACAATTTTCCCTTCAAAATGTGTATTTCCTGAACTCGTAATTTGCTGTACAAAAGAATACTGTAGTGAATATCTATTTAGCAAAATTTCTAAGTATTCGTGTAATTTATTACATTTCAATTATTGTAGAACCATGGAGGACAACCCAGTGGTACGAGTTTTGTGCAACGAATCGCACTTCACAGTGTGGAATTCCACCGCAACAACCTTCGCACCGTGTTTCGAATCGGTGATCGTCGTGTGGCCTTCGTTCTTAATGTTGGCCGTCGTTTCCGGATATTACTCGAGCTATCGGGGTAGACCTATTACCCGGACTACGTTTTTTCAGGCTGTGATACGGTGTCGCATTTTTGTAACTTTTTTATTTCTGCTATGCAACGTTCTTCAGGGACTCGTGTTGTACTTGTTATACAACAACATTCCTCACTCGGCAGCGTGGTACACAACGACTTGCACGTTAATCATTAGCTGTGTTTTTCACATTATGTATTTGTTTTCCCTCAAAACGGGAGTCACGCTGAGCTCTCGCGGACCGTTAGCGATGATGCTGACGTGGGGCTGGACCTATGTGGCAATTATGATCCAAATTCGATCCATCATCATCACGAGCCGAAACTCAGATCCCTATTATCCTACGCTACTCATCACTGCATACGTCAGTGGGATTCTTCAGTCCGTCTATCTGTCGACGCTGTTTTACGACAGCAGAGGACGACGGGAACAAGCGAGCCGTCCCATCGGTGAACGCCTGCTCACCGTGAACGTCGACGCAACGGAACAAACGTCGCTTCTGCAAAGTGGGAGCTTCACGGGTAGTTACACAATGCAACCCTCTTCGTCGACGCTGTCGCCAGTCTGGTCGGATCTGGGAGTCGCGCTCGACAGGATTGGCTGTTTCTCCAAACTCACGTTTTCCTGGCTCAATCCCATGCTACAGAAAGGAGCGCAGCAATTACTTCTTGTACCTGAACACCTGTACGAACTGCCCCACATGTTACGGACTAACTTCGTCGATACGAAATTTTGGCTTTTGTATAAAGATCTCCAACTTCGAGCGACGTCCAAAAAGTACGAAGGCGTCGGCAACAGCGACGACATAGCATTGCCCGAAGTGCGAAAAGAGAACGTGTCTCTGTTCCGTGCCCTAGTGCGGTGCTTCGGGGTCGAATACTTCTCACTAGGTATTTTGAAATTTCTGGCCGATTCGTTTTCGTTCGCCGGACCACTGTTGCTCTACTATTTGTTACAGTTTCTCGAACATCCTGAACAGAACAGAAGCAAGTTGTGGAACGGATACTTTTATGCGGGTGGATTGTTCTTTGCTACGATCATGACCACATTTTTAAACACGCAGTTCCAGTTCCGCATGAATAACGTGGGACTGAAAATACGAGCCGCGATCATCACGACGATCTATCGCAAATCGTTAGGCGTCAACATCAGCGTGATGAAAAGCTTGAGCACGGGAGAGATCATCAATTTTATGAGCACAGACACGGATAGGATTCAAAACTTCTGTCCGAGTTTTCATCAAATCTGGAGCTTACCACTTCAAGTAATGATGTTTAAATGTTGTAATGGCTTTTAAAATTTCATATCAAAATAACTTGGAATTGTTAGAAATGTTGATTGGTGCTCACATTTTTAACATTTAGTAAAATTTTGATGAAGTGGGTTTTTTTTATCATTTTTGTATTGGTTAACGTAGATTGTGGTGTGCCTTGTACTTCTGTGGATGCAAGTCGGGAAAGCGTCCTTAGCTGGACTGGGGTTCATGATTATTCTCATTCCCGTTAATCGATGTCTAGCGAAGAAAATTGCCAAGCTTAGCGTTTCAATGATGGCAAACAAAGACAAACGAGTGAAAGTAAGTTATGCTCAAAATGTTGTTATACTACGAGCCACCCTCAAAGTGCAGCGTTGAATCAGTTAGGGGGCTGATTTGCACCTCTGTCTTCTGCCACTAGTCGAATGTAGTCCCTCCTTAATCCCTACTTTTCCAACAATCCCAAAGTAACTTATAAGGAAACAAAGTTTAACGCATGCTCGGTCTCTGATTGGTGTTCAGCCCTTAACTGATTGAATGCTGCACTTTCACCCTGGCTTTAAGTATAGTGATGTTTTGAAAGAGTTGAACATGCTCGAGGAATTCATTCAACACGAGTTTCTTTCTGCATTTTCAGCTCATGAACGAAATTATATGCGGTATTCAAGTCATTAAATTTTACACATGGGAAAAACATTTTTTCAAGTGGGTCAATGAGCACCGGAAAAATGAATTGAACGACCTAAAGGTTGAGTAGCATTTTATTTTTTTGGATTTCGATGAAAAGCTCAGTTTTGCATCATTTAATATGTTTTGCGCACCTTTTATACTAAACTTATGAAGTGTAAAAATATGCATAAGAATAAAAATCATCTAAATTAGAACATTCTTACAACCATTTATTTAACTTGGCTTGACGTTTGTGTGTGCATGTGCGCTTCAACATTTCATTTTGACCAACTTTTCAATCCCAGAAAACTGAAATTTGAAACGTAGACACAGTCCATGGTACATTTCATTTTATTAAATTTTGACGGATCAACGTAGTTTGACACCCCCCCCCCCCAAAGCTTTCAGGATTAGTGAGTTCCAACCTGTACCTTATATGGTTGACTACATACAATTTTTCCGAGCAATCATTTATATTGTTGTGAATTGGTTGAAATAAACACTTAACGCAAATCAGCAAAAAATATTTTACCATGTGCTTGTTTCAAGTATTTTTAAAATTTGGTTTGAAAACAAAAGCACAGTATCAAGCCAGGTTAAAAGGTTGTACTAAAAAAGGAAGTTGTTTTTCCTATTGCTTGTTTTAAGATTGACTATTGTATAATTCTGAAGTAAGACTAAATAGAAATAACAAAAAATGTTTTCGAGTTTATTAGCAGAATTGAGCTTTACATTCTGGGTAAAAACCCATTTAATTTTGAAATTTTAAAAAAATATCAGCGTTACATTTTTTGTTTTCTTTAGGCTCGTAAATATTTGGATGCTGCATGTGTCTATTTTTGGGCGACAACACCAGTATTGTTTTCCTTTCTCATCTTTGTGTGTTATATGTACTTGCCTCATAATGACAAATTAACGGCAGCACAGGTAAGAGCTGGTCAACAGTATGGTTCAAAATGACAATACAGTAGAGCCTCTGTAATCCGACGTAGATCGGACCAGCGGGTGTCGAGTTACTGAGCTTGGGGAACAAATCATTGTTTATACGTCATCAACTTAGCAAAACTAATCACCATACAGGTACTGTACAAAGTACCCAAAGAAGAAAACTTTATGTACAGCAGTTAGTTATTAAGTCTATCTTCAATATCATTGCACACGGAACTCAACGTTTTTAGCTTGTAAAGACAGTTTCGTGTACTAGCCTGTCACCTGCCAAGTGTCGGGTTAGAGAGAGACTCTACTGTAGTTCTAATGATTTGAAGGTGCTATAATCGCAAGATTTAATTTTAAAATGTCTAACACTAAAAACTGAATTGAAAATAGATTTTTACCTGCATCGCCTTGGTGAACATCTTGATAGCTCCTCTGAATGCATTTCCTTGGGTCATCAACGGATTGGTCGAAGCTTGGGTATCCCTTCGCAGAGTTCAGAACCTCCTTTCGCTCCCTGAAATTAATTATTCGCAGTATTACTCTAAAGAGAAAGGTGACGTAAAATGTTTTATCCAGCACAGCTAATAAACCCAAAATACACCAATGTTATATCTTTGTACGATTTATAGATTCGGAAGACGATTTTCAACTTTCCATAAAGGATGCATCGTTCACTCAGGAAATGACAGACAGCCAAACGCGCTCCGAGGATCACAAGACTTTTGTTTTGGAATCCATCAATCTCCAGGTTAAACCGGGGCAGTTGATAGGAGTCATTGGCAAAGTGGGTTGTGGGAAAACTACGTTCTTACACGCTCTGCTAGCTGAAGTGTTCAAAACCAAAGGAGATGTCATCTTCCCCGGATTCTTGGACGGAATTGGTTACGTTTCTCAAGAACCGTGGATTCAACAGGGCACTGTCCGTAGCAATATTTTGTTTGGGAGAGAATTTGACAGCGAGTTCTACCACCGTGTTGTGGAAGCGTGCTGCTTGAACGAAGATCTTGATGTGAGACATAATTTTACAGCATGCTCTTTGATCTTGACATTTTGTAATGCTATAGGATTCTTCATACAATGTTGGGAATTTATCGAGTCTAAAGTTAAAACCAGTAAAGCCGTAATGTTTTTGTTTTTGACAGAGTATGCCGCGAGGCGATGAAACCGATGTCGGCGAACGAGGAATCACATTGAGCGGTGGACAGAAAGCTAGGATTTCTCTCGCACGAGCTGTTTATCAAGTACAAATGTCAATATTGCGGTGGTGTCTTTTCCATTTTTAATTAAGGTTCAAAAATAATGATTTCTCTTTTTTTTCTTTTTGAAGAATAAATCTTTGTACTGTCTGGACGATCCTTTATCTGCCGTGGACGTTAAAGTCGCAAAGCATATTTTCCACGAATGCATACTGGGGCTTTTAAAAAAGACAACGTGCATTTTGTGCACTCACCAGACTAAGTTTTTGCAACTTGCAGACCTAGTAATTGTGATAGAGGATGGACGCATTGTGCAGTGTGGTATGAAAATTTTCTGATGTTCTTTCGAGCGATTTCAAAACAAATTTTAAGTCAAAATTTACTCTGTGGGGTTTTGGGGTGGATTGTCGCCCGCGTTATAAGACAACCATGCTCTTGATCGATGCTTACAAAGAGTGTATTCCAAATATACCTACAGTATGTTTGTAGGTAATTTGAATATGCTTATGGCATATCTCAATCCACAGTATAAAGAACAGCGGCGTTATATTTGGGGTGCATGATACTGTTTATTTATACACTTCCTATTAGTTTCACTTGTGAGTGATCTGGGAATTGAATGTAATCCACAGACGTTTATGATAATATACTGTATAGTCCAATGTAACAAAAATCGCACAAAGAAAGCAGGCGCATCTACAGACCTCCAGTTTGGAGGAGGGTCACACACCACATGAAAGGAATTATTGCTACATAATATAAATACATCTTTTATCAATAAATAAAAATAAATATAAATCATTTATAAATAAATCGTACAAAATACTAATTTTTGATTCGATTGGAAAACTTGTCAAAACTTTTCCCAATTTTATCAAATATTTTTATGTCAGATCATATTTATCAGGTAGCTTTTTTGGAAGTGATCATAACTCCAAACTTCTTGTTACATGAACATTTTGATTGAGATCTAAATATATTTTGTCAACATTTTCAAGTTATCGTAAACTGAAATTTTGAGTTCCACAAGAAGTTTGAATTATTTAATCTTACGAGGAGATGAACTTTAACCATTTTTATTTTTAGGTCATCCTTCAGTTATTATTCCTCCAAATGCAATTTCCAACGGATTAACTGAAACCTATCTTGATGAAACCACCACATCACCTGTCAAGACATCGAACAACCTTATACAACCTGACAAGGAAACCCTGATCGAGGACGAACAAACTGCCAAAGGCTTGCTTCATTTTAAAGTCTACAAGGCTTACTGGTCGGCCGTGGGGCCCATTCTAGCTTCGTTTATCTTATTGATGATATTTTTAATGCAAGGTAATAACTCCCAAACTAGTGACAGATTGAAAGATTGGAATGAGTAATCATTCCATATTCTATTTTCAAAGGCACGCGAAATGTCATTGACGGCTGGTTAGCTCATTGGTCGTCCGACAACCCTCCCAACTCGACGTCCAGTTCACTACAGTAAGTATAATCATGTCGTTTTTATCAGATGTTGTTTTGTTTCGGCCATGTTATACTTATATCATTTGATGTGTCCTAGCAATTTTGAAAATGAAAATTGGGAACAAAACTTGACGAATACTACAAAAGATGACGACCATACCTTTCTAATAGTGTACGGTTCTCTGGTTGCTGGAAATTCTTGTTTCACGCTCCTCCGTGCCTTTCTGTTTGCCTTTGGTGGCATCCTCGCTGCAACAACGATTCACAAGAAGCTTTTAAGTAACGTTTTAAAGGTAATAAGCAAAAGAACTTGTTCTTAAATTTATAATTCGTCAAAATTTCAAATCTTTCAAGAAAATGTGATTATAGAAATGGACCAAGGGCTTATTTATATAACTGTGGGGGAAAAAGTTAAAAACAAGATTAAGGAAAGGTTTTGACTTTTTTTGTTTCTTTTGACTTTTTTTCCTGCAATCTTATTTATCACCTTCCAGGTTTGTGTTAAACTTCAGAAAGACTCAAACCATCGGCAAAAATTAATGAAAATGGTTTTGTAGCTTAAGACTTTAGGGTAACCTTAAGGCCTTTTGACACATGTAATTTTTGATGTGGCAAGTGGACAATTTTGTGGATGACTGATTGATGTCAGTTTCTAGCTCAACCAATGAAAACCAGCAAGAAACCAAAGTCACAGTTGTCCACTCGCCAAACCAAAAATTGCATGTGCCAGAAGGTGTTTAGTTAATAGTTGTCAAGTATCAATTTAATGGATTGCTGTGAACAACTGAGCCAGGTCCATTGGTAACAAGGGAACCTGATCTATGAAATAAAATATGAGGAAAATTGCAAATATTTTTAGTGCAGCGGCATCATCAATAGGATACTGCACTAAAAATATTTCAATTTTGATTATTTTGTTCAATTATTCAATTACTTGGTTTGGCAAGTTAACTACTTTCTCTACTAGTGTTATTTAGGTATCAAACTCAGAATATTAGAATTGGGTGGAAAAAACGGCATAAATCCACTTACATTGCTATTCCTTAAAATGCATATATTGAATCGTTTTAGATCAGTTTATAGCATATAAACACTGGGTTGCCTAAGATTTGCACTTCGGACTTTTTGTAGCTATGGAACGCATGAATCTGAAATTTTGGTTGTTTCCTTCAAACAATGGAAAAGATGCTGATCTTTGGAAAAACGGCGTAAATGCATTTATACATTAGATTAGCACGATATTTGGAATAACGGGGTCATTGCATTTTTAAATTAGCCTGTAACTTTAATCTTAAATTTGAAAGATGCAAGAAGTTTTTGCCCTTTTTCTAAAAACTAAATTTTTTTGACATAAACCGTTATTCCACCCAACTAATACAACCATTTACAATAAATAGTGATTGTAATAATTTAATTTTATGATGTTGAATTGGGGGTAGGATTACTGATGTACAACAAACAAAAATAATATTAAAAGAAAAAACATTTGTTACTTTATACTAGGCACCCGTATCCTTTTTCGAGAAAAACCCACTAGGCCGCATTGTAAATCGCTTTTCTTCTGACCTCTACGCCGTGGACGACAGTCTTCCGTTCATGCTGAATATTTTTCTGGCTCAAACGGTTGGGCTATTGGGAACGTTCGTCATCATCTGTTACAGTCTTCCGTGGCTTATATTTCTCATCATCCCGCTTTTCACCATCTACACCATCATTCAGGTGGGTCCGGTTCATTCTGCTCCGTTTTCCTTTTCCACAAGGCTAAGGCTAAAGACGCGCTTCGTTTTTTCACTGTAGAACTACTATCGTCACACGTCGAGAGAGCTGAAGAGACTCTCCGCCGTTTCTTTGTCGCCGATATATTCCCATTTTTCCGAAACGCTTGCCGGTCTGACCACCATCCGAGCCTTCAAAATGGAAGCCAAGTTCAAAAAGGAAAATAAGGAATATCTAGAGAAGAACCAGAAGGTTTTTTTCGCCATCCAGTCTGTCGGACAGTGGCTCAACTTCCGACTACAGATGATAGGAGTTGTCCTCGTCACGGCCATTGCACTACTCGCTTTGGTTGAACCAACAAAAGCAGGTACGTTGGGTTGAAAATGGTATAACTACAATACAGTAGTATAAAGAAACTTTTTTTCCCCCATTTATAATTATAATTCTTTTGCTACAAGGTCTCCTCGGACTAGCACTATCATACGCTCTCAGCATCACAAACTTTCTTAGTGGCGCTATATGGTCGTTCACGGAAACGGAAAAAGAGATGGTGAACACGGAACGAGTTTTGCAATACACCAATGAAATTGAGAGCGAATGTTGCGACGGACTATTGGACGTGAGGAGAACTGGATACATTAAACTGCTGGATCCCAACGACCGACGGTGGTTTGATTTCGTATTATAATTTGACTTGCAGCCTCCACCTCATTGGCCTTCGTCCGGTTATGTCCAATTTAAGCGCGTTTACATGAAGTACCAGGAGTATCACTCTTACGCTCTCTGCAACTTGAGTTTCACTGTCAAACCTGGAGAAAAAATCGGAATCGTCGGACGAACGGGTGCTGGCAAGTCGAGCCTGTTTCAAGTGTTGTTCCGCCTCGTGAAAATCGACGAGGGTGAAATTTACATCGATGGCATCAACATCTATCATTTGGATTTGTTGACCCTTAGGTGAGGACATGTCGTCATCATCATCATTTTATTAAACTTAAGACTGTACGTGTCTCTAAATCTTGTCGTTTGGTTTTTCCATAGATCTCACCTGGCCATAATTCCACAAAATCCGTTCTTGTTCAGTGGAACGATTCGTGATAATTTGGATCCGGAGCACAGGTCATTTTGCTATAATTTTATATTTTTTGTTGTTGACAAAATTGCTAAGTTTGTTCAACATTAAAAGTGAGTGAGTGAGTGTTTGTTTATATAGGCACAGCAATACAGAAATCCACTACATTTTGGAACAGTGCCATTTGCAGAATGTCGTCGATGCAGCGGGCGGAATCGATTCCGAAATGGTCGAGAATGGCAACGATCTTTCAGCTGGACAGAAGCAACTGTTCTGTTTAGCACGAGCTTTACTCACCAACGCCAAAGTACGTGTTCACTTGCATAACAAAAGTTGCTCTTCTTTTAATAGCAAACTTGTGACAACTTTGTTTCAACAGATCTTGTGCATCGATGAAGCCACCGCCAACGTCGACTACGAAACGGATGCGCTCATTCAGAAAACGATTCGAACTTCTTTCCGTTCGCACACGATCCTTACGATTGCCCATCGAACCGAAACCGTTATGGACTGTGATAGGGTGATGGTGATGTCAGCGGGTCAAATCAAGGAATATGACACTCCTAAAAACTTGTTGGCCAACAAAAATTCACTGTTTCGTAAGATGGTGGGGTGCGACGTGAAGCCCAGCAGCAACGACGATGTTTTACCTTTGCACTTGTGATAAAAATTATTTTCTGACAATTTCGAATTTTGAAATTGTATAGGTTGGTTTTAATAAATAAAATACACAAAAAAACACCACTTTACGACATTTTGTTACAACTACACTTCATGCAGGTTTGTTTTCTTTTATCCAACTTCACGTGCTTCAATTACCATCACGATTAAGTGGATATTATTGATGGCAAACCTTTCAAAAAATAAAAATTGGAACTTCAATCCATCCTGTGTTTGCCTCGGTTACAACCACGACCATTACAATCGTGGTTTTTTCTCGGGGGGAGGCTTCACGGCTGCCGTGGCGGTGGCAGGGGTGGTGGTGCTGGTGGTGGGAGTAGTAGTAGTAGGTGGGGGTGGGGGTGGCGGAGGAGGAGGTGGCGGCGGTGGTGGTCTGCTGGTTGCTGAATTTGGTAACGGGTTGGCATTGCTTGTACTGCTACTACTATTAGTGTCGGTTTTTTCTTGCTTAATTTCTTGCTTCACCTCTTGTTTTACCTCTTCTATAAACACATTCAGAAAGAAAAAAAATGATGTAGATCTTTTGTACTACACTGGTAAATTTGTCCAATTGAAGGGCAATATAGTGATAAGCTGCACTGTTTCCAAAAATGACACTTTTAGATCACACTGTCCCTCAGTACCACTTCCTGAATTTTCCAGGAAATGACAGCATAATATAGAAAATCATTTTGTTGACTCAGTATGGTACTCTTTGGAGTTTCTCACCAGTTTCTTTCCTGAACAATTTGAAAAAATTCGGGCTTATCATTATACCGCCCAAAACCCTTCAACTGTCCAAATATTTAAGTAACAACTCAACGTTAACAAACCACTGCCTTCTTTGAAGTGAACCAACAAACGACCAGAAATATTCTGGCTAGCTAAGCTGACATTGTGCAAGTGGCCATTTAAACAATTTCAGAAAGTCTAATTTTGACACGATTACTTAGAGCTATTTAGTATTGTACAGTGGAACTTCTCCAACTCTGAATTTCCATTTCACGGTCCCTATAATCAGCAATACATATAAGCAAACTTGTTTAACTTGAATTTCTCTACAACTCGAATTTTTTTACGGTCCCTTGGGCGATTTAGAGAAGTTTGACTGTATTATCATCTGTGGGTGAAAACATTATCTATTGAGAAAGTAATGCTGTCTAGGAATAGGATAGTGGATAATTCAATTAGTATTATTTTTTATTTGATTTTTCAACAAATTTCTACAAATTAAAAAATATTACTAATCAAAACAAATTACAAACTGTGTACAGTGGAATCTGGATATTGTGATCACTTAGGGACAAGTTCTTTTTGATAACAGAACAGTGGATAAAACACATTAACTAGTAGTTCTGTGAACAGCAGACCTCACTCCAATGAAAAAAATAATTAATGCGATAGCAACTAAAATTTAATGAGTTTTGTAAAAAGCCCTTCTGAATAACTTGTGCAAGTTTGAAGTGAATCCACTGAACCGTTCGCAAGTTATCGCGATACAGACTAACAAATGCCATTTCTCGAAACATAGACCTCACTTCGATCAAATAGTGTTTTGGAATCTGCCAACTGATAACATTATATGTGATTATAATAACCGGATTCCACTGTATACTAAAAACAAATATGATAATTGTACGCACTACTATTCAATTGTACAGTAAGTTATCTAATATGCAACAACAATGTCGAGTTTCGCTGATTTGCAGAAATTTATAAACCGAAGTGTATTTTTCATTTCATATTAGTTGAGCATAGGTTTGCCAGTTCATGTCAAACATATGAAACTTCCAACTATTTTTAAGCTATTGAAGCTTAAGTTCTTTTAAGGTTCAAACCATTGTAACTTCCAACAAAATTCCCACAAAACAGATGTTTATATTGAACATGTATCAATATCAAACACCATACTGCTACTTATATTTATAAATGATATTTTAGTAATTTAAATTATGAATATGACTTGGGTGGCCATTTTTCATACAACCAAACCAGATTCTTAATTTCAAAATATCGGATCAAAGACGCTCAAAATTACTGGCAACTTCTTTGTCCAATAACGGCCTAATATTGCAATTTGAAAATTGTCACACTGCACACAAACAGATACAACTAACTGCTCGTTATTTCAGATATAGATATTAAACTCATTGTATTAAGGAAGTAAGACTGTTTTCAGCACACACTCACCAACTGGTGGCTTAGTTTCCACTTGATTGACGGGCGGGTACTTTGGTGAAAACTTTCGAGCAAGTTCAGCCAGCAAGATGTCCACCCTTTGCCTTTGGAAGATTGAACTGGGCTCTTCTTTGCCTTTCTCCTTCGTCTTCGTTTTGTCTATATAAATGATTAAGACATTTAAAATTTAAAACACAATTATTATTTCACTTAAACATTATCACCTAAAAAATAAACTGAATCAAATGCAGTAGAAGGTTCACTAACCTGGCACATCGGCATCTTTGAACTCCCACCAGTAACCCTTGGAAGGATGATAGCGAGAGAATGATAAAGCTAAAATAAATTAAACATTAGTATTATTTAGTACAGTTTACTGCTATATTTTCAAATATTCTATATTTTGAAAACTGTATATGAAACAAATTGAAAAAAAACAAAAAACAACCTATTTATGAATAAAAATATAATAAATTGTTTATTTTATGTTTTAAACCTAAACTATATTTTTTACACAATTTCATCCTTATTATTTCCCGACTTATAAGAAGAAGCAAAATCTTGAGAACATTCATGGAAACTTACCTTCATCAAAAGCTGACTGCAAATGATGCACTGAGGATAGCTACATGGATACAAAAACAAAAAATCAATTCAACTGACACACCAACCCTATCAGCATATAAGCTTACTGATTTACATCGCAATATCTGCCTATAGTCATAATTATGTCAATTTACTGTTAAGGATTAGTAACAATTCCAAACATTTTGACCCAATAAAACTTACTATCCGAGCATTGATGACAGATGCCAAGTCAGGTGCCTGGTAGACAATTCCAGCGATGATATAGTAATCAGCGATTGGAGTAACTTTACCATGAGAAATAAGACAACATAAATATTCAACATATCATATTCATAAAACTAACCATATAAATACAGTGTAAGGATCACAAACCTAATATTCATACCCGTTTTTTTTAAGATAAAAACAACAACTGCTACTATGAGCACTGTATTTACCATGCAACAGTACCAAAAGTTAGCAAAGCCAATATTTACCTTGATTTATGGAATGTCTATGTTGTTTTCTAACAACATACAGAATGGGTTCTTGGACATGCAAAAGGACGTATTCTGTTCCAGTCATGTTGCTATCGTGAATAGAAAATAAATACCACGCGTTCATTGTATGTCAATAAGAAAACAAACGAATATCAATGGATATGATATATTGACATGGTGATACATTTATCATCGTGTACAAAATTTATATACGCACTTTAATTGTTCAGGGTTCAAACGCTGCATCTTCACAATTTCGTTATTACACGTTCTGTCATAGAAAGGATTGCTTCTTTCCGCAAAATAATCTAAAACATTACTCGTTTTTAAACTAGGAATCCAAGCACTGTCATGCCATGATATTCCCAACATGTTGTCTAAGATAAAAATAAAATAAATGGTTAAAATAAACAATCTTAGAGCATAAAAACAGCTAATGTCTATCTAATCAGAAAAGTCAAACCTTTCATATCCGCCATTTCTTTGAATGAAACGAATGACGTCATCATGTAACATGTGTAAAGGTCTTTGGTGTATGGTTGCGAATGACGTCACCGTTACAAAATTTGCTTTAGATAGGTTTTAGAATTATTAAGAAAAATAACACAGTTATTCTGTATTTAAAAAACTGTGGAACAAATAATAACAATATAAAATTTTAGAATTTTAAGCAATAAATTTCAATTATTATGTTCGCGTACTTTTATAGGAAAAACAGCCTATCTAAACCCGTAGCAGAGTGGCGCAGTGGAAGCGTGCTGGGCCCATAACCCAGAGGTCCGTGGATCGAAACCACGCTCTGCTAACTTGTATTTTTATTTTTTTTTTATGTAGTTTATCGATAATTTAATTGCTATTTTATTCACGTGAGAATAAAAATGTCAACTTTTAATTATTAATTTTTATTTTAAAAATAATAAACACTTTAATTATGATTACAGTACCCATAAAAATATTCCTTTACTGGATCATGGTTTATATTCCTGCTATCGATTTCTGTTTTTATATATTTACTATTTCTGTGACAATTTTTGTTTAGTTCCGTGAGATTAACGTGTTAAAACAAAAATGTGGGCAATAAAAATGATAATAATTTTTTTTTATGGATGGTATGTTTCAAAAACGAATAAACAAGAAAAATATCCTGTATTTTCCAATACAAATATTTTTCATTAACAGCATTATGCGCAAAAATCTGCTAAAACGATTTAAAATTCTGCAATTTAATACCATAATAATAAACTATTAATGTTGAATACAATGTAATAATGAATTGCTTATTTCCGCAAAATAACCTAAAACATTACTTGTTTTCAAACAAATACGTATGCCATGATATTTCCAACATGTTTCTACTAATTACTAAAAAATAAAATAATAATTGGTTTAAAAAACAAATCATGCTTTTCTGTACAAAAAACAGTAAAGAGAGAGACTACAGTAAAGTCTTCCTAGTCTGACACATCCAGTTATCCCGACACTCGGCAGAAGCGGATCGGTACACGAAATGCAAAAAAAAACAAACTTGAAGGCTTGTCTGGAATAACGTTGTATGTTACAATTCCAAAATTGTTACAAAAATTTAATATTGAGATCATTAGGGAAAACTGTGCCTCATATATGGGGGGTCTAGCTAGTGCTGTCAATAGGGAAACTCATACCTGCCTAAATAAATACAGATATCACTTCGAAATTAAACTCCGAACACCTAATATATGACAATCAATGTGTTACTGAATACTTCTTTTGCCATTTACTTAAAACGTTATTCCAGGCAAGCCTTCAGTTGACGAATTTCATGTGCAATGCATGCAATGATATTGAAGATGGATTTAATAACCCTGTATTGTGTAGTTAACTTTGCTAAGTTAGAAACGTATTATAATAAACAGTGATTTGTTCCCAAAATCCAGTAATCCGACACTCGCTGGTCCGATATACATCGGATTAGCGAGACTCTTTTGCGCTATTTTGCTCATTTTGCTGCACTTCAAGTCTTTCAAATCATCCGCCACTGCTTTGAAGCGAACGACGTCATGTATGATTACAGTACTGTATAAATGATTTGAAAAAGTTGAATTGAAAAAGATTGAAAAGATCTCTTCCAAATACTGTATATTGTAAATATCTTCATAAAATATAACTTCACGAAATGTATGCGTTAAAGAGACATTTTTATCAAGAAAAGTTACTCAAATATGAGCATAAAATTTTAGCTCAGCCCAGTGTTCGAATTGAAAAGTTATATTAGTGCTCGAATTGGGAAGATTCAAGTTGGCAGTTGATGTTTGTATTGTGAAGTTTATCCTTTCTAAATGATGAAACCTCCACGAGCTACAAGTCGTCAAAGTGAACTAATTTAATTAATTAAACCAATTAGTTAAACTACTTCACTTAAATAATTATTAATGACCTTATTAATTTTAAATTACCCGCTCCAAATTACCTACCTCATGCTTCAATGGTAGCCATCTTGGCGCTTATACTGCGTCCTCCTTAAAAGTCATAAAAATGTGTATTTAGGAAACACACATATTTATAGAATAAAAAATTTGGATCACTTTCTATATAAAAAAAAATTGATTTGTATTAGTCATTTTAATGTTGAATCTACAGGGTAGACCAAAAAAAAATTGTTACCAAATTTTAATGAACGATTTTTCATGAACCGCATAAATCAGACGGAAACTCAAAACTATTACATAAAAGCTCAATTCGATATTTTTCCAATGAAATATAATTCTATGTTATGAATTTCATAGTTTAGTTGCAATAGCCGTGCGAAAAAAAAGTACCCTAATAAAAAAGTTGTTAAATTATTTTACAAAAGTTCAGTGAATAACGGTTCACTGCAAAAGTACAAAATTAGTATTATACGGATAAGGGGTGGGGGTTAAATTTGTGTTACGAATATCATTCGGCTTTTCTGGTGCAGATTTCCAGGCCTAATCAGGAAAAAAAATGTAGTTTTACAATACAACAGTTTCAGCTCAAAAAGGTTCACGAGAAATTGCTCTTTGAAAAATTGGTGAGTTTTTTTTTGGTCCACCCGGTGAAGTGTACTGGTATATTAAACACATTCACACAGATCTACAGAATAAATTTTTGGATAACCCTGTAAATGATGTATATCACTTACTATATACTATTAACGCATGTACATAATTTTGATTTAGTATAGTATAATATAGCTGTATTAAATGGGATTTTTAAATCCCAAGTGCACAATGAATTATTAACGTAAGGTTTATTTAACATTAATCTTTGATACTTTAGTGAAAATCTCAAAAGACATTAACATAACCGAACTACATGGTTCATTGCTTCACATGTTTTAAACATACCGCCAAATAATCATTTCACTTATAAATTACAAATTCAATACCTCGAGCGTCATCTAATGTCAAAAAGATAAACTACAACTACTATTTACTAATAATTATTAAACCAAGTGGGCGTGATTTATTGACAAAATGACGTCATCGATGCGACTATCTCACGCTAGATAACGCCACGTGTATTAAACAAATAGTGATTATGGCGCTATAAAACAATTTTAAAACCACGGGGGCGGAGTTTAAATAGATCGCGTCATCAGAAAATTAAAAACGCGCCCTTTATGAACAACGTTAAAAGTTAAAAACTACTTCTATATTTATATATAAAAAAATTATTTTAAATTTAACTTTAAAATTTAAATATTCATAAAATTTAAAAAGCAAAAATTACATTTAATTCTATGTCAAACTTTCATTAAGTTACTGAACTTGAATTGTAAAAAGAATATTTAAAATTCCAAATTTCAATTTTAAAATTCTAAATTAACTTAAAATTACAATTTACTTTCATATGTAAAGAAATCAAACAAATCCATCAATAAACTTTTTATTCAAATGAATAAATTTCAGTATAATAAAGTATACAAGTAGTTTGATATTTTAATAGTGAGACTCGGTACATTTTTTACACAAAATAAAAAGCTCACGTTACAATTTAAATACAATCAAAAAATTTCGCAAAATTAAAATCACAATTTCAAAATATTTAAATTACAATTTCGAAAAATATAAAAATTTCAAATTTCAAAGATTAATTTCCTGTAAATAAAAATGAAAATTAAACAGGTCTCAACAAGCATAATCAAAAATTAGTTAATTTCATTTGTCGAAAAAACAGTTACCAATAATTCCTCGATAAATATTCCTAACAAAATCCAACTCCACAAGATAACTCCTGAAATCAATAAATAAATAAATAACATGAATATTAAACCTAAATTAACAAACAAGATATACATTCTTAAAAACTAGCTTAAAAACTAAAACTCTCTTCAGTGAAGTCTTCCCGAACGTTGTCTTGCAGCTGCAAAAGACAAGGAGAACAGATTCAAACCGAAATGACACCAATTACTTAAAAACTAAGAGAAACCTACATCCGGTACCTGCGAACT
>JAQIWH010001698.1:0-29441 GCA_034695005.1 Cryptops parisi
AAGTGTGTGTTTTTTTCTTTTTATCTTAAGAATCGAAAGTATAGAGTGAGGGGTTAGGTAGTAGTATCCCCGGAGGTGTTTGCCTACCGCAAGTTAAACGCAGCGATGCCATCCGACTGATTTATGAGGTGGTCATATTATCATCGACTTCAATTTAGCCCCGCTAGACCTCTTATTACCATTATTAGCCCTTGAGGCCATGATGTAGTAGTAGTGGAAATAGCGATGGGAAAAATGGCTTCTGTTGGTTGCCTTGGACCATGTAGTTTGGTATCTGCTCTTTTTGCAATTGCAAAAATTGTGCCCGGAGATTGCTTATTTCCTAAAGTTGTACAGTATAAAGATAACTTTTTAAACTATGACTATATTTATAAAACTTTTGCCGAGCTAGTTGTTCGGTAAATTAAACTGAAAGAACTTTTATAAATAGATATGAATTAGTGTGATTTTTTTTGTACAGTTGATTGGATATTTGACATCAATTGCAACGATGAAGTATTATTTGATATTCTATACTTTTAGAGTGATTTTTTTGGTTTTCTACTTGAAAACTTTTAATCAGTGAAAAATCAAAATTTTTTGTGAAAAAATATTGAATTTTTTTAGGTACTTTTTAATTAAAAGAAAAATCGCTTGTGTGCTATAGTGGTATTGGTTCCAGTTCAGGTTAAATAAAACAATCAAAAACGTATTAATTCTATTTGTTGTATATTACCCAACTTACCCTGGTATCTATAAACACTAGTGTTAAATAAAAACAACACCAACCTCATGCAAACATGCTCATGCCACACAAATGGCTTTTCAAAATTATATGGAAACTCAAATTTGAACCGCATTATTTGCTCCAAAACATAGCGAATTCAGTACAAATAACTTGTTTTGAAAAGTTTTAATACGTGCTGGCTCTCAGTGCAAAACGCACGTTTACAAGCTATTTGTTCCAAAACATAAAAGTATTCATTGCAAATAACTTGTTGATTCAATGTTTCTGCTTATAAAACATACGGTTAACAAAAATTGAGCTTTTCTCGAAAACAACTTTTGTATAACATTCGGTTTCGTTGAAAGAATTATAGACTATTCTACGCTCGTAAAATAGTTTAATCAATTTCTCAGTTGATTTTTAGAAGCCTGGTGCGATGTTGAGATGTAGCGTTTTCGAACAAAGAGTGCTTACATGTGCATATGTAACACCTGCATTGATAATATACATCACTACGAATATAAATCACTATAATGTGAATTTAAGTTACACGTAAGAATCGAAATTGCAACATGTGTGCGTATAACACCATACTCAAAGGATGATTTATTAGTTTGTTGAAGAAAAGTGATTATACTTATATATAATCGTTGTTGTGAATTAGTATGTTGTGCAGATACAAAATAATATCTTATCTAGTAAATTTATCAGTTACAGATGTACACAGTATAACTTAAAGGATATATTTAAACTTAATTTTTGATTTCGTGAAGAAAAAAAATAATGTTTACCGATTCGATTCCTAGTGTATACGTTGAATGTATGTCAGAAGGTGAAACGATCAGGGTGTCTCTCTCTCCCTCCGACAATAAATTTCTTTCCGATTGGTTAGTAATTAAAATATTGGAAGTTGGGAGGTGGTTTTTCCCGTCAGAGTTAATTACTAGTCTTTTCAAACATGTAAAAAAAAAATGACGTTTGTGTATGTGTGCAATTGAGAACGAGAGGAGCCTTTTAATTTGCCGCTCTGTTTGTCTATGGTTGTCTTGCAAAGAGATCCAAGTTGACAGCGTGTCTAATTCGCAGGCGACACTTGTTGGGGTTTGAAACAGGGAATAAAGTTGTAATGAGAGCAGTTGTATGTAAATCATTGAGAGAGGGAACGTTAACCATTCATTTGTCGTGTATAAACTTTGTCTTTCGTTATAAACTCTGTAAATGCTTTTGCTGCGAATTTTTTTTGTGAGTCCTTAATTAACTTTTAATTGAATCATACATATATATAAAAAAAAAAGACTGAAATAAAAATTTTGATTTGTGTGATGACCGTAGAAAATACGTACAAAAAAGCGGCTTTGGTGGTACCGGTACTTAAAAAGGAATTTACAGCTTCATTAAGGAATATAAACTAAGTTATATTGGTTTGTAATTGTCACCCATAGGCTATTGTGGTTGTTGTTGTTGTTTATGATGAAGATAATTTTTGTTTGCTACTATGTCGTATACCACTAATTGAAGGGCCTGATGTAAAAGGTTGTTAAGTAACATTTTTGTCGAAGCAGAATCATTTTCAGAATGGTTTGGGCACCTTACACATTTTCAGAATGTGTTAGATGAAATTCTACCTTCCTAACCGATTGGTTTTTTTTTAGCAAAACAACAATATGTACAAAGATATTAAACTGTGCTATGGTAGAACTGTGCTTGTGCAATATTACATCATTATCGAATGCTACGTGTATGGAGTACAATACCGCACCCCAAGGCTGCAAAAGAAAGTATAGGTCGACTTTCACATGTGATATATGAAAAACATATTAATTTTGAGGTCGAAAATCGTGGATTGACATTTACATGATATAAAATATTACTTGTGTATATACAGTACTTCGTCTCCAGAAAACGAGTACCCCGTTTACCGAATATGCTGGAAATTGCATTATTATAACTAGACTGGTTGGAAGAAAAAAAAGCCATTTGTTAGAATATGCGATACACATATGATAAAAATTTCATCAACTTTTATGAAACCTGAATTTGAGCTTTTTTATCTGTTTTCATTCTATTCTATGATATAGGCTACATAAAATATCAGTCTTCGCAAAATAAACATCGTTGCAGTTCTTTCTTCAAACACTGAAATTGGTCACGTATTATGTTTAAAGAGATCTCAACGAATGTGCTTTTGAGAAAAAATAGCTACCGAACAACTTCAATGATATCGTGTAACAACCCACTGGTAATGCTCGTAAAATAAGAATGGAACATAAACATCATTGGACCATTGGAAAAAGAAACTGTAGACACTTAATCACACTAGTGGCTCGTTCAGAATCTCAGTTGAAGCTTTACTTAAAAACCTCTTAAAGGTTTTTAAGCCTCTCTCTCTTAAAAGGCTAGAAGAAGAGAATAGGAGGACAACCCATTCGTAACAAACTCCCAGTTCTTTTCCTCACACACACACACACACACGCTCTGCGCATGCGCGGTGTGAAAAATAACTTAGGGAAAATGGAAGAGGGAGAATGGAGTTGTATTATTCCCTCCTATCTTCCCTTGTTCCACCTCTTCTTTTTTATTTTCTTTTATGGTTGTTAGAAAACGGTTGTGGCATGGTGATGGTGAAGAACTGCACTCTGCTTGGACGGTTCGACGTCCCTTTTAGACGCGTGAAGACATAAGTCCACTAGGTCGCTGATAGCAATCTCGTTGCTGGGTATAGAATGGAAATCCTCAGCCACGAACGACGACCCTTCTCTTGTCGCAGCTGTTTTTGGGGCGTTGAATGTATTGGGGAACCAGCAACAGCAGTTTGGTCTCCTTCCTACATGGGACGACTGACTACCTCTCTCTCTCTCTCTCTCTCTCGACATGTATGTAGTAGATCTAGATCCACGAGAATGATAGAAAAGGAACTTCAACGCTGTTCGATTCATCTTTTTTGGGAAGCCGGGCTGAGAAAAGAACCATCATCTATTGCCGTTTTACCAACCCTTGTGTTCTTCTTCTCTTTTGAAGATAAAAAAAAGGACTTTTTTTTTCTTCTTCACGAAACCAGGCTTTTCAAACTTGTAAAAGGTTGCCTCGGTAGTAAAAGGGCCATCAAGTAGTAGTAGTGTAGTATTAAGAAGGGTTTGCCGGAAAAGGGCGTTTGGTTTGGTGCATTTGGAACTATTCTAAAGGCAAGTCACTCAAGCATTGAGTTTGTCGTATACGGTTTTGACTGGAAGCTTTTGCTCTTTTTTTTTCTTGACAAAGTACACATCAATTAGGCACTCTGTCAGTGAAGTAGTTAAAATGATTCGAGGAACAGTTGTGTAAAAGAGTCGAGTTATTAAACGCGCTGAGTTATTAGATGAGTTGACTTATTAAACGAGTTGAGTCAGTAAAAGAATGTACTCTGCAAGATGTACACATAATGTAATTTGCTCTTTAACTTTGATACGTCAGAATATATTTACTTTTAGCTCTAAATACTTTCTTCAAAGAATCCCAAGGATTTTCAAATGAAAAAATAATAATAAATACTTTAGGATATATGAACGTCGTTAACACACCATACCGGTTGTATTTTGTTTTAAAATAATTTGAAAACGAGGTGTAGCAAACCAATTATTTATAGCCTACAGTAAATTTATAACACTGTCAGTGTAGTGTCAAAACTTGCAACTGAGGGTCATAGAGTATAGACATACTGTGTCATTCTTTTAACTCCAATACATTGGAATAAATAAATGTTTTTAAACATTAATTATTGTTATTATTTTTCAAAAATAATTTGAAAATATGGGCCTAATGCTTCAAGAAAGTTACTGTATAGTGAATAAATTTGAAACGACTACTAGTTTAGTGTCCAAGCATTTGTACAGTGGAACCTCTATATTCGTCGGCTCCTATATTCTTCGAATTCAATATTCGTCATATTATTTTCGCCAAAATAATGCTCCGATATTCGTCCAAAAATCCAATATTCATCACAAAAAGTTACAGTCGAGGTCACGAAAAGTCCATTTTTTAAGAAGACCAATATATTAAAAAGTAAATTCAAATATGATATGGAGTGCATGAATGAAAACCTTGATTAACAAAACTGGAGTAGATTCACAAAGTATTTGCAATTGATGGTATATCCGTCAGATTAAGCATTCGTCAATTTTTCTGAAATCGGTTAAAGACATAAATATAGGGTTCTACGAATATAGGGTTCACCGTATAGTTTTATTCTAGTGGTGGTGTTTTGTTTAGCAAAATGCAGTACAGTAAAGTAGGAAAGTGACTTTTTGTTCTTTGTAGTTTAACCTTTCGATTTTAATTTATAACTTTTCTTAGTCCTTTTTTTTTCTAATATGTGATGTTTTATTTTTACTATCTTTTTTTTTCGGTGTCAGATTACTTTCTTGTTGATGCTGTAATTTACGCTTGCTTGATTTTACACCAGTTCCGTTTCGTAATCGTAATTTATGTTGGTTGAGGGTCGCAGTTGTTTTTTTTTTCTCTTCTCTTTCACATCAATCCACAAAAGGATCTTTGTTCCATGAGAAAGTAAAACTTATAGTCCGGTACTGTAAAATTAAACAACGAGACAAAAAATGCAATATTTTGCTGCTTGCAAATCGTCTACATTCATAGTGCAAGTTAAATTTCATGTTTTGGTAACTCGAGTTGGACATGAATCTCATCAACGACTTGTTGTTTTAACAGCAGCGATTCTATCTCCACATGAAAAGGGTGGAAAAAAAAATTAAATAAATTATAAATAACATATGTGACATGTAATTTTTTTTTCTTTCGGTACTACCGTACACATCGAGAGCAATGTTTTATGTGGGGGGGTCATGTCAATTTATTTTTTTTTAAAATTCTTTACCTATGTTGTTAACACGAAAAGACATTATTATTATTATCAAAAACGAAAATCAAACATTACTGCTGTTTTGATGAAAAAAAGTTCACAGGCGGAAATGACATGAAAAAAGCCATTTAAATTGAAGAAAAAATGTTTTAAACGAGATTATTATAAAGCTATAATAGTTACTGCATGTTTCCTGTCGAAGAATTACAGGGAAGTGACCCTTTTTTTGTTGATATTTTTTAACATACAAAATGAGTCATACGATCATTTGGAAATGACATAAACCTATAGTATGGAGTCCTCCGATGAATCGTTAACACTCTGTATAAGTGTACTTTTGGGCTTTTGATTTTGAGCTTTCTTATGATACACAAAACCAGGTTTAAATTTGAACACATATTTCGAATAGTGGAATTAAGCAATATAAAAGTCTGTCTTTCTATATGCCTCTTTTCATGCCTCAATGTTTCCATGGCAACAACTAAAAATAATTTGACCATAACATAAGAAATGTGATATAATACCAACACAAACGTAGGCAGTAACTAACGAGATAAAAGTAAACATAAATGAAATAAAGTAAACACTAACTAGCAAATGTTGCGAAGCAACATGAGTTAAATCAATGACATAATGATGCTGAATTGAATCAATTGCCTTGCCTCCCATCATTTTTGACGGGCATGCAGCTCGTATAATAAAAATTGGGACCAATTGGTTTATAGGCAACTCCATGATGACTAACATAACATTTAGATACCACTTTTTTTGCTAATGTTTAATAATCTTAAAACAACGCTTTATTCCTTTGTCAAACACGTATCAATCATATCTTTGAATTAACTATTATCAAGTAAAATTAATATACATTTTTAATTTTTGGTGAATTCAATGGGAGCCTATGACTTATTTAATTATGGTAGTACTATGACTTATATAACTATTTTCCAACTTCAGAATGTTTATGATTATTGATCAAGTATTTTTGTGGAATTAAAAAACCTGTACTATATTCACATTGTGATTGGAGGTGTTATTACTACGTTACAATCAATCGTTCAAATCATATCGAATTTTAAAAAAAAAATCAAAGAATTAAGTTTAAAATGTGTACTGTGACCATAACCTGTAAAACTTTAAGTGTAATTAAACGAAGCTAAATCTTGTTGAAATGATAGCAATACTCAATAATATTATTCAAATCACTATACAACTGTCAACCCTACAAAATGTTTACGTAATAATAAATAAATAATCATTAGTAATAATTAATTATTATCATTTGATATACAGTGGAATCCTGTTATTATAATCACGGATAATATTACCAGTCAGCTATTGTTATCATAATCAGTCGGTTCCAAAACACTGTTCAACGTATTTTTATCTACTGTTTAATGTTATCAAGTAGAATATTGTTATCAAAAAAACACTTCTCCCAAAGTGATCGTAATAACCGGATTTAAAATAAGATCGGATTTGTTTGCTTTGAAAAACAAGGCATTTTGTGTTAACATTTCCATGGAATTGTCTTTATTGTGTATAGTGTATTGAAGTTTTTATATAGATTTATGCTAAATCTCATACGTTGAGACTGATTTAAACTATTACGTTACTATTGAAGTGAATATTTGTTAAAGTGTGATTTTATAATAGCTCTAAAATGATATGCCATTCGAAAGAAAGTTTATACGTTTTTAAAGTTACTAGTAACAAAATGAAAAATGTTTATTTTCTAAGAGGAAAAAAATGTGGATAAGTTGGTTTTTCGGGGAATTTAGCTGTCAATTTATGAGGTGTCGTTGACAAATGAGGGTTGAAAAAATCATCATCGTAAGTGCAATAGAAGGCCAGTTGTGAATTTCATACAAATACGACATGCCAAAAGAATAATAAAAAACTGTGATTTCCAAAATTTGTGCACACAAAAAAAAACTAAATAAATAAAAAAAGAGGTTCACAAAAATAGTTTTTGATATGCCATTGAAAGAGATAAAGACACGCCTTTTTTTCACTCGCTTCTCGAGCTGTCGTTTCGTCTTTTTGTGTCTTTCTCTCTGTGTGTGTATATCTACGCTTCTCGTAAAAGCTGCCAAAATAAAATATGAGGGGTGCAATATCTTCATGACTCGGGTTGAAAAATGGCCTACGATTTATAAATATATAAAAAAAAAATAACCTGAAAGATGGAACAAAAAAAAATATATTTGCAACATTGTATAGGATAAGCTTGATGAAATAAAATAAATAAATATTAAACAAAAAAAAATCTTGAGGGAAAATTTTTTGTATAAGCTGTTTTGGAAACACGAAGAAGTGGTGGTAGGGGAAAGAGGGGGGGGGGAGAGTATTTTTGAAAGGCTCCTCATTCGTCGGTTGGTGACAGCGAAGGCGGCATAATGGCGACAAAAGGAAGGGGTTGATAATGGAGAACGACATCAACCAAACTCAATTGTAGGCCGAGATGTTGCTAGGCAACGACGCACGCGCAGCATCCAATCAAGAAACGAAATCAGCTCGGTATAACGTTAACAGGCGCCCTTCTATTCGTTCAGCTTTGGTTGGTGGTAGTTATTATCGTCGGTGTGTTTCCTGTCTCTCTCTCTCTCTCTCTACTTTCTACTTCGGTAGAGAAGAGATCAGTAAATGCTAATGTTGTGCTGCGAACAAGTGTGTGTGTGTGTATGTATGTGTTCACCAAGGTGGTGGTGGTGTTAATAATAGTGAGTATTATTATAGTGAAACGGGGAAATCGATGGGTAAACAGCACCCTCCCTCCCTTTGGAGATGGAGGTTGAATATTTATTTGGTGTAGAATATTCAGACACCAACTTGTTATTATTATTACTACTACTAACAGTTTTGGGAAATATTGATCTCGGAGGGGGGAAAATATGGTGGAAAAGTGAGGGATAAGAAATTTTAGTTTCCGCGCGGTGAGTTGTAAAAGATGAACAGGATGAGTTTGTGGTTTATAGTTGGTAACCAGAATGAGAATTTTTGTAAGCAGAATAAGGATTTTAAAAATGAATATTTTATAAAAGAAAAATTTTATAAATGAAGCGCTTCAGGCAATATAGTGATAAGCCATTCTTTTTCCAAACGTTAGACTTTTACATACTGTCCCTCAGTACTGTTTCTAGCTTGATACTTTACCACTTCCTGAATTTTCCAGAAAATGGCAACATTATATAGAGATCACTTTGTTGCTCAGTATGGTATTCCATGGAGTTTCTCACCAAAAAATATGGCTTTCCTAAAAAAATGTGAAAAATGTGGCTTGTCATTATATTTCCCGAAGCCTTTTTCAAATGTACTTCTGATCTCAAATGTACTTCTGACAGAGCAAAGAGTTATTAGTCGAGAATTTCCTACACTACGTGTAGATTTGACGGTGTATAAATGAAAATTTTGATAAATTTTATAAATAAGGATTTAATAACTTAAATGTACTCTTAATACAGCAAAGTGTATGCATTGATTAGTCGTGAATTTCCAACACGAGTAATTTGTGCATGTAGAGATTAGGTGTGTTCAGCACGAGTCGTGTAAAATTATAGTGATGTTTTCGTAAAAACCTGTTGACAAGTTGGTTTTACTGTTGTAAACAGTTTCTTATGTCAACTTTCGGTTTAAAATTTGGTAATTACAACTTAAATTAATAAAAAACAATGCTGCATCATCTTCTAGATGGTTGATTTTGTAACCATACAAGTGATCGATTTATGCGACAGCGACATTTTGTGCCAACGTCGCATCAATAAAAAAAAAACACCTATTGAAATTCTCATAAAGTGAAAATGTGACAGTGTTCCAGGGCACAAAATCGCATAATAACGAATACTTTTTTTTTGTATAATGAAAATCTGGTAGGAGTTTATCTAGTTGCTTATTTATTAGCGAAGTAGCATATAAAGCACTGGCATAAATTAAGAATGTTTTTCTTATACGTAGTATGTAAATTATTATATACGTAGTATATAAATTTTATATATAGATTTTTAAAATTACGCTATATTAGACATAATAAATTAAAGGAACACAATAGAATACTAAGAAATAATTTAACCCTAATATCAAATGCAAAATAATCGTGGAATTTAATTTTATACTGACAAGTACAGTGTATACTATTATGTGTAGACTGTTAGTCAGCCAACTACAGATCAAATTCTTTATAATCTAATTCCTTATTTCAAATTCAGAAGTACGATATCATATTATGCGAGTTAGCATAATTTATATAGCGAATAAGTACAGTATATTTTTTATAGGTGATGTTATGAAAAAAACTAGGTTGTTTCGTTGTGTAGTTGATTACAAAAAAATTAGTGTAATAATTTTTAGCTATGTTGTAGTTGTTATAGCTACAATTTAGTATACTTTATATATCTACTGTAAATACTTTTTTTAAAAAGTTGGATTCTTTTTAAATAACCCCACATGATTTTGTTTTGGTTTGAAACCATTAATGATGACCAACATTGGTACGTTATTTAGTAATACATTATATATCTACTGTAATTCAAAAAAAAAATTGGAATTTTTTTAAAAAAAAATAAAATAATCCCACATAATTTTGTTTTGGTTTAGAACCATTAATGATTCTGGTATGGCAACGAACATTGGTAGCTTTGGTATTTTATTATTGGTTGTAATGACGCAGTAATCAAAGTGCTGGGGGAAGAAGAAGAAGAAGAAAAAACTTTAAAAATTATCATCATCAAGAAAGAAACAACTTCAACCACTCCGCGACCTTTATGTTTTATCCTCCCTCTCAGTTTCTCTTAGATTTTTTTTTTTTATTATTATTTATCCTTCAATCTTTCAACTGCCAAGTAAGATATATTGTGGCAGGAGGAGCCTCGAGACATCGACCCCTTCGTTTGGCGGATACTTTGAATATTTTCGCTCAGCTGGGACTGTTATTATTCAAAATTACAGCTTTGTATCATTTAGGTTCCTTCTCCTCCCTCTTTCTCTTTTCTCTCACTATCTTTTCGCCGAGTTTCTTCTTCTTTTTTTTTTTTTGACTTCTTTGTTTTTTTTCTCTCTTTCTTCTTCTTTTATGCGGTCCGAGTAGTGAGTGTAATTAGACGGGGGTGGAAACTTTTTTGGGGGGAGAGTTTTTGACCAGGCGGCGAATCCGGTCGACCATTCGAGGACGAAGATTATAAGCAGTTATTTGCTACGAAGAAGTCGATACGAGGGTTTCAGATTAATATGGAGTTTGGGTGGGTGTGACGTCATCAAACGATATTAGGTTCGGCTCTATGACGGAAGCTCATTGGTGGATTTTGCTCGTAGCTTGTTTTTATTACCACTATAGTGTAGTGGTGTTAGATTTTTTTTCTTATTTATTTGTAAAAAAATAAATAAAATTGTATTTTATTCTGTACGTACATTATATACTGGTTGTTTCCGGCTTATACTTTTAATAAAGTGTTTATATCTTATCTAATGTAACTAAGTTTTTATTGTAAGTTTTGAAAACTTGGTGTTATCTGGTACAGAAATTCATGCATTTTGTGCCATTTTTCAACTGCTAGGCCTGTAACATTATAGGCTTACATTAGTATGTATATACGTTTACACAATTGTACAATAGGCTGCAGCAGGCCACATGTAAGCTAAAGTAGTGTGTTAATACACTAACACAAAAAAATGATTATCCGAAGAAATTCATGCATTTTGTGTTATTTTCAACAGCTGTAGCTATATAAGCTTGCATTTACAGTACTATGTATGTACATTTATTACACGTGATAATATACTAATACATTAAAAACTCGATTATCCGAAGCTCCGGTTTATCCGAATTACGTACAATGTGTCAATTCAATATCGATACATTATCAAAAAAATCATTGACAATATCGATTGCTTTTGATAATTTATGATTGTAAGTTAACAAATAATTGTAAGTCAATACTTGTACATACATATTGTTCATTAAAAGTTTACGTTTTTTAACTTGTACAACGTTGATGGTGTTTCTAAGTCATGAAAATTGGTATTTAGATTCTTCTGCAAACATAAAGAAACACGTGTTTTTTTATTTTTCCAAAATCCGGTTTAGGGGGGTAAAATAAGAGGAAAAGGTGTAGAGAGTGTGAGATTTTTTAAAAATACCAAACCAGTCATGAAAATTCTGGATTATCCGAATTTTGATTTATCCGAAATAAGCTTGGCCGGTACATTATGTATGTGATGGACATTCGGGTAATCGAGTTCGTAACGTACTACTATAGAAAAATCTCTATTGTTTTAGAAATTGTTTTAGAATCGTTTTTGTTCGATAGCAGTTATTTTACAACTCAAGTTTTTGCAATACTGTAATTTGTTACGTACCTTATACTCAATTTTTTATATGTTGTTATAATGCACATTGAAATATACACCTTGAAATGAAATTTAAGTTTCATAATGCAAATGCATGTAAAATCATAATGCGGATTTCAAGCGTAAAATTTCGCTAAAAATCTACTGTACATTTCTTGTTGAACTAATAATAGTAGCCTATTGCTTCTAATTCGTTTAGCGATGCAAATTTCCTGACTCGCGATAGTTGCACGTAGATATCTCCCAAGTTTTGCATTTATGCTTAAAATTTCTTTCTTAATCACCAACCAAAAGTGTTTATTTATAGAGGTTCATAAATAGTGTATATCTTTGAACGTTCATTTAATCTCGAACAGCTTAAAGAGATCACGTACGTTTGGTTGTAAGCCACATCAACATCGAATTAGGGTTAGTTGCCTCGATAGTAATGCACGTGCTTTCAAGTTAATCGAGTTTGCATCGACACCCTGTATCTCCATACAACGTAAGTTACTAATGATAGGTTGCGAGTAGACAAAGAGTTCTTTTTACTATACACGGTTTTTTGTTTGTTTGGATGGTTTTTTTCTCGTTCAAAACCGAACAAAATCATTCCACAACGCTAATCTACTAAACTTTGCGACGCCTTGAACCTACAAAAGGAATTGAGTGGAAAAACGATGTAAATCCACTTACGTCGGTATTCCTTAAACTGCATAGATTGAATCGTTTTAGACCAGTTTATACAGCATAAAAGACACTGGTTGCCTATAATTTGCACTTTCGGACTTTGTTTTGGAGCAAGAATAACGAACGCGGCTATTGAAAGTGTGAAATGTTTTTGTGATTTGTTTGTTTTTGTCGCTTCACTTTCTGGTTGTTTCACTCGCTCGTTTCAATTGCAAAATAATGGAAAAAATACTGTTTTTTGGAAAAACGGCGTAAAATGCATTTATAAATCAGCACGATATTTGGAATAACGACATAAGTTGGATTTTTTAATTACCCCTGTCAACTAAAATTAACAGCAGATTTTTTTTTTGCAAAACTTGTTTGTTTTTCTTTTATAAATATACAGTTAACAGGAAATTATTTTAATCTTAAATTTGAAGATGTCAGAAGTTTTTGCCCTATTTCTTAAAAACTACATTTTTGGAGTTACGTCGTTATTTCAATCAACTTTTCAATTACGTTGTAGCAAAATATGTACCGTACAAAAGGATTACGTGGTAGTCATAGATAGTCATATAAGGTGTACGATTAAGAGTATTGCTGCTTGATGATCTAATAAAATTGGCCCAAAAAAATCAAAATAAATTTAAGAGTATGAAGCGTACGAAATGACGAAATCTCAACTTTTCAAATGACAGGGAATAAGAAACATTTTATTGACTTGTTTGGTAAAGAAACAGAACCACACAGAAAGCTTTGACATAGACTTACTTTTTTTTTTGTTGTTTGGTTGTTTTGAGATAAACGTGTTCACTTTCCATTCATCATTCAAGGAAGACATCGTAAACAAGACTTATTCTCAGTGTATTTTTTTTTATAAGGAACTTATGGGAGTATCTTTATTAGTAGTAGGAGTAATAGTAGTAGGCTTAGTTCATATTGTGATCAGTTCATTCGCCCCCTTATAATTATTATTATTATATTTTTTTTTGACCAGAAAAAACTTGGAAAAGTCCATGTTGTTGTTGTTTTTTTTTTTACCCCCTCACAATATATTGCAAAAAAAATGAGCAAAGTTTTGTTTTCGATTTACAAAAAATCAACAGCAGCAGCAGCATCATACAAACGTGGATAGTTCTTTGGAAGAAAAGTGGATTTCATGGATTTTTGTTTGGAAGAAAAAAATATAAAACATAGAGCAAACAAAAAATGTTTTTTAAAAAATATATTTGGAAAAAAAATAATAATAAAAAACGATCGTATGTGCATAATGAATCTATTGTAGCGTGAAACATATTTGTTAAATAGGTGATTTATGAGGTTTCGACACGATTTAAAGGGAAAAAAGTGTTTGTGGAAGTTCAGTTGATTTGCTCCGTTTAAATGCGTGAAGTTAGTCAACTGATAAATTACAGGGCTCTTTATACTGACAACATAATTATGACATGTCACTTTTTTTCTTACTTGTTAAAGTAATGCCAATTGAACCTTTTGTTGTTCCGATGAATTGGCTTATAGCCCATATACACGTTTCGTTAACAACACCTTTTAAACTTCGTTGAAGTGGAACATATTTTTTTTTTCATATACAGTGGAATCCAGTTATTATGATCACTTTGGCACTAGTGCTTTTTGATAACAATAACCGGCTAATAAAATTAAACAATGGATATACAACATCATACAGTATCTTGGAACCGACTGATAGTGATCAAAATGTCCGATTGATAACAGTATCCGTGATTATAATAAACAGATTCCACTGTTATTCAACGTCAATGGTGTTCAAAAAAATGCACGTTAAGGTTTTTTAAAACAAAAAATGTGAATTTCAAAATTTTCACTTTCGAATTGAAAAATAAGAAATTTCGAATTTGTTGATTTCGGTTTTGAATTGAGTAATTCAGATTTCGAATTTGGAAAAATCTTTTTTTTTTATTAATTTGGTATTGAATAGGCTTGTTATTATGTTTGCTATTTGTTTTATGTTTTAATGAATATAATTTTATAGGAATCAATCGATGTTACTACTTGTTGTCTCTTAAAAACAAAAATGGCGGGAACATTACTGATTCATCGTAATGTAGGCGGAAAATAATTAACAAACAAAATAAAATGAAAGCAAAAAAACAAGATTTTTTCTTCATCTAAAATTTCTATATGTACACAATTATTTACAAATGAGAAAACAAAACATAATCGATAACTGAAAGCACTTTGTTAAGTAAAACAAAAATGTTCATTGATAGTAATCGAGAAGATACTTTTGTTTTGCTTAATAAACTACACACAAATTTAGAAGGAATGGATTTTTGGGAAAACAACTTTAATTATTTGTATATATATATATACACTATGTATATAATTATTATACCTTTATTTTTGATCCCATAAGGTTTCAAAATAAAATATTCGGAACTCAAAACCTGAAAAATAAAATGAAATGGTATTGGGAACTTATGTACTATTGTCATTTTTTTCTGACGTAGAACTACGTCTTTGTTTTTGTGTCCATGTCATCTCAAAATTCCGTAACTATATAGTTAGTGTTTTTTTTTGGAGAGCAAATAGGGAATGGGGATTAGAAGTATTGGAAGAAAAATTGCACATGTTTAGAAATTTAATATTATTTTCTCTTTAAAAATTAATTTTTTTTTTTGTAAAAAGAAATGGGCGTGAATAATCCACAAGATTTTTTTTTCCATTTATCATTCATTCTATTATCTAATAGGCTATTTATTATTATTATAAGGCTAGTGTAGAAAAAAACATGGTTCAGTATTTGTTTAACCCCAGTATACAATAATACTATAGACGAAAAAAATTGGATTTGTTTTTTTTGTAAGTATGTTAGAGAAGATAAGATTTTTTGGAAGGGTTAAAAAAAACGATTTTGTTTTTTTACAATAAATATATATGTATATAATAGCCTATATTTTTTATACAGATAGTACAGCGATACCTATTTTCATTATAGACCTCACTTGGAAAAACTACTTGGCAAAAAAAGGGTTAAATCTTAGCACGATTTGTTTTTGTTTTTTGTTTTAGTTCAAATTATATTATTTGTTTATAAATTTTTAATTTTTGTACCAATGAATATTGAGCGATTATATAAAAAAATATATTGGGATTTATTTTAATAAAAATTTCGACACTGAGAAGAAGATTGAAGAAACTTAAAACAATAAAATACGTGCATTTAGTTGTTTTGAGTGTAGAATTGAAAGATAAACACGGCTAAAAAGACAAGTGGTTCTATGATGGGTTTTAAACCATTCTATGACAAGAATGGTTTATGTTTTTATTAATTATTAATATATTTTTTCTTTTTTGCTAACCTATTTTGGTTTGACACAGTTTCACAAAAAACCTTAGGGATAATGTTGAGGCATTTGGTAAGGTATTATAAGGATTTAGACCTAATAAAGGTCTGATCATAATTGTATAGTAAAACAACTATTGAGCTGTTGGTGTTTTTATTATTATTATTCTTGTATAGAAACACTTTTCAACTATTTTGTATTTTTTTCGCCGTCACTTATTTCTATTATTTTCTCTTCATTACGTTGTTTATGTGTAGTCTATGTTTTATGGTCTCTAGTTTCGTTAAAAAGGAGTGGTGGAAGTGTTTGGAAAGATGAAAAACAACAAAAAATAAAAATGAAATGAAACCAAAAATTCAAACATCTTGTCCATCGTTATTTGAGAAAAAAAAATTGTCCATATTATTTTTTTTTCGTAGAATGAAATATCCATGGTTCGATGGATATATATTATAATAAAAAGTGAAGGTCTTTCTCTTTTTCTCTCTCTCTATATATATGTATATATATATTTTTGTTAAGAAATTACAAAGTTCGAGCATTTGCATCAAAGTTCAATTTTTTTTTCATTCATTAAAAAAACAAAACAACTTTCACCCATCCCTAATAAGACACACAAAAACAAAAATAACAAAAAACAATTTTTTAAAATCCTAAAAGCCCCCTTTCCCTATTTCAGTGTCTTTTTTGCATCCATTCTTCATTGTATATAATAGCTCTTCGAGCTGGTCAATTTGTTTCGAGTCAACAAAAAACAAAATCATCAAGTCTGTTCGACAGAAAGCGACTACTATGACTTTTTTGTTTAGAGAGAAATTGTCAATATTATTATTTTGAAATATTATTATTTTGAGCTCACTTGACACTTTTGTTGAGGGATGACGTGCCACGATTGATGATGACCGACGCTGGAATCGCTCGAGGTCCCAGCGCGGGGTGACTATCATAAACTCTGATAGTCGGGTAGGAGTCCGACGTCGGTGTTACTCACGCCGACAGCGGCCACTTCGGCGGCCGACGGCACCAGGCTCAGCCGTCCCTGGTAAGGCGAAGCGGCAGCAGTCGCCTTCAGGTCGGCGAACAAACCGCCTCCGCCATGATGATGATGGTGAGTCGCAGTGTCACCGCCGCCACCATGGTGATGCGAGTGATGGGTTGCCGTCGTGGGTGGAGGAGGACCCGCGTCCAGTCCTGGCGGTTTGCGATCTTCGGCTTCGCCGCTCGATTCGTTGCCACTGCCGGGGCCTTGTCCGCCACCCGAGCCGCTACCTCCGCCTCCTGATTTGTCGTTAGGATCCCTGAGAAGAAAGCGGAATGAAACGTTAGATAACAGTTGAACGTGGTTATATAATATTATGAATTTGAAATCAAGTTGTTTGTAAGTGAAATTAAAGAATCTGTAATGATTCAAAGGTCTCGTGGTAAAAGGGTGTAAAAAGTAGCAAAACGAGTTTAAAGATCTGAACTGCCTTGTTGTCTATGAGCCACTTCACACTTCTTGCACTAATATCTTTGCATATATTATAGTTTTTGCTCAAAATTATGTGTAGCATTTATTTTAACTAAATGTGTGCTTAGAACACCCAAGATGAGTGTTCTCAGGAGACCCTAGTTTTGGTATTTTTTTTTAAAAAACAAGTAGGGGGCCCTACCGCACTGTACTGTACATTAAAAATGGGTTTTAATTTCATTTTAAATTCAACGGTCTAAAGGGACCACACACGTGAAATAGATAAGGTAACACAACCATATTAATGTAGTATAGAAAATCAATCATAACAAAATAACCATACCCAGACAAACGTAAAAATCGTTAAAAACCATTAAAAGGTTTTAATCATACTCTTTATATACTTTCATAAACTGTATGTACATACATAATGCAAAAAAACATATTTTTTTCTGCATATTTGATTTATGCGAATTAAAACTTGTGCAATCTCTGAGTGGTTTCGATAGTTATACGTGTTTTGAGTAATTCCTTTTTTTTAAATTTTGCAGGTATAGATTTATTTATGCGAATTTTGCTTCATGCAAATTTTGATTTGTGCGACGCATACTCAATGTATGCGATCGTTGAGTCATTAGAAATTTGATTCATGCAAGTTTTGAGTAATTATATTTTTTTATTTCTACTATTTTTGATTTATTTATTTACTTATATAAGCTATTTATTTTTTACATTGGACTTATGCAGTTTGTATTAATGCTAAGAACTTATGCGGTTCTAGTTTTAAGCGTGTTTTGGTACATTGGGCTATAGCTATACTGTATATTCTCATAAACGACTGTAGATGACAGTATACCTTCAGCTCACTCACAAACACACAAACTCGGCAGTGAAACTAATATAAAGAGTATAAAAACGAAACATGTTGTCAATTTTATTTTATCCAGTATTTTTTACATTGTTAAATATAGTATTTCTAACAGTCGGCAAAAATCTTTATTACATTTTGATAATTCAGGATATCTTTTAAGTTTGGAAAATATAAAATAAGGCTTGAAGTTGAAGAAAATGTTTATGAACGAATCATCCCAGATATTTTTATTTTTTGATTGTATATTACAACTATTGCTTCTTACATTCCAAACAATAATAATAATAAATGTGTCACATTTCTTTAAAATTAAAACATCACGATGAAAAAGTGACCACAACACGAACAAACCAGACATTATAATGTTTGATGCTTGGATGCTTCATAAATGTCTAAATAAATTATAATCAGCATTTTACTTTTATTTCATTATATTCCTAGTGTGATTCCTAGTTACTATTTCTAATTAGCTTCAATTTCTTACCGTTACCGAGTGTGATTAACTAGTTGTATTGAATTATTCTTAGAATAATTGTTCACGTTCGAGCAATTTTCCTATTTTTTACCATATTTCACCAAACGGGTTCATTGATACCCATCTTGGGTGTTACTGTTTGAAAAATATCTTGGGTGTTTTAGGATGAAAACAGGTTTAATCCTTACCTTTAATTTAAAATGCCGATTGTTAGAAATCCGTTATATGTATAATCCGAGATAAAAGTTGTGAAACGTTTTAATTTGAACGAAATAGATTAATTGCGCAAGTCAGAAATCGACTGTATTCGGTAAGAGATATTTTCCCATATGCTCGTTAAATACGAGAAAATTTCATTATTATGTGATTCTGTGTGGTGAGCTACAAGTGACTGAATGCTCGTGCAAATTGCTCCTTTTTTCCCCCAATATGTACGCCACGTGTGACACAAACACTGTCCCAAACGCGTGTAACTGTTTGCAGTACGTTTTATATTTTGTGGGAATTTCAACATATCGTAGAACGTAACTCTCGCATAAATCGAAATTTTTTACCCGTACAGGGAAATCCAGTTATTATGGAACTAGTTCCATCACACCAGCCTCGGGGTTTATTTCTAGTAAAATTATGTTTGACAAATGTAAACTACGGTGTGTTTTGTAAACTATGAAGAACGTTTGTAACTGTTTAATCAGTGAAAATGTTTTTTTTGAATGGCAAAAACTTCGAAAAATGAATCACTTCAGCAAAACTAACGATTATGAATGTAAACTATTATGAGATAAATTTTAATCATCACCAGAGTAATAATATAATATACGAATGTGATTGGTAATACTCACTAACGAATATGATTCACTTGTAAAGTTATTTCTTATATACAATGTATAACCATAAATACGAATACGATGACATAACAGAAGTTTTGGAATCGTAGAAAAACTATATACAGTGTAACTTACTATTAAATACACTATATACCAGTACGGTAGGAACTTTGTTCAAGTCCGTGGTTGCTTAAGTTTTTTGTTGGTAAGAAACTGTGTTTTTGTTTTTAGTTTCACACGGAATCCGATTTTTTAGGGTTTATAAAATAAAATGAAAGTTATAAAATTGTGATATTCGCAAAGTCCGTAATAGTTTCTTTCTAGCGTAAATCATCCGATCGATATATAAACAAAGTTGTAACACTTTTTCTTCATTGCAACACGCTGTCTAAAGTTTAATTCAATTTCAATGAACGTTTGATTGACCCATGCATTCAAGCTAGTAATTTTTAACCTTATTTTTAAGCCAATGTACTGTAGTGAAATATTAGTTACAATTTCACTTTCTAAATGTCGTTTTATCATATGCAATATTTATTATCCTTTTATGATATAAATAAAGATTTAAATACCTTACTGAAAGTTGTTATGTTATGGCTTGTTAATATAATGGCTAATATAACTAAAAATACGGAAATCGCAGTTTATACTCTGCTCCTGGTGTTCACCAATTTTAGTTAAAAGTAACCACTACATGTTAAGTCATAAGCAATATCGCAATCTTTAATGTCAATAAAGGGCTTCGTTTATTGTGATCACACCGTGATAAGGATTACAGTAGTTGATGACAATAAGCTATTGGTGACAAATTTTTCAGATGCTGTACTTGTAGAATGTCAATTTAACTTTTGTTAGTGTAACAAAAATCATCTTGACCATTTGAGTTGATCATCATTCGCCTATTATTAATTTTTGCTGAATTTTAACTTTTCTCGGTGCACACGGCTCTAAGACTTGGTACGAAAAACTTTAAATGAATGTTGTTTATAGTGTCTTTGGATTTTCCTAAAAGTATCCATTACAGAAATTTGCTAAAAACTTTGGTAGTATCAGTGTCTCAAAATTAGACGAAACACTAATGAATTGATAATTACAAGTCTGCGTCTGATATCCATATTTAACAAAACACTACTGTTGTTGATATACAGATGGTACAGTAAAAAATAAGAATTTAATTAAATAACTTTCTTGAGTTATCATATCATGTCTAGGCGGTCGACACAAAACCATTTTGTATTGTCTACCACTTTTTTGCATAGATTATTTAAATAAAAAAAAGTGTTTTGGCTAGTTCCCAATTTAAAATGCAATTTAATATCGTCAACGAAATTGAGCCGATTGGTGGTTGCAAGATGAGTTGACGACAAAATGTGAAGAAAAAAGATGTCACTATCGTTCCACAGGTTGAAACACTTTCTTCGATAGTGAACATGATGATGTGAAAATCCTTTATTGGAAATCGATCATCATGATTAGTCTCATGAGATGGTGAAACTGTTGACACATTCTCAACGTTTTATACTGTAACAATAATAAACTTATAAAAAAAAATTAAACTAACGTTTTCTGCTTGGTTAAAATAATGTCTCTATTTCGAATCTCAAAATCATTATTTGCTACCCAAATTTTGTTAGTTTATCTTTTTACTTCGTAGTGATACCCGGTACCAAAAAACAAGTACATTAAAAATTATACTCCATATATACTGTCATATACTTATATATTGTATGTATATTAGTATCGTGTACAGTATCATGTAAATACATGATACTGTACAAAAAAAATCCATTTTTGATTTCTGCATGTTTCGATTTATGCGAATTAAAATTTATGCGATCTTTGAGTAATTTGATTTATGCGTGTTTTGAGTAATTCCATTTTTCATTCCTGCAGTTTTCGATTTATTTATTTGTATATGCCATTACTTTTTACATTGGACTCATACGGATTTTGATTTATGCGGCTCTCGTTTTATGCGGTTTTGTACATTGGATTATACAGTATTTTCTCATAAACGACGGTAGATGACAGTATTCGTTTAATTTCCCGCTCACTAACTCACTCGCAAGTGAAGCTAATGTAAAAAGTATAAAAAGACAATAGTTTTCCTATCTTTTTAATATTTCACCTGAATATTGAGCTGAATAAATTTACGTGATCGTTGAGTAATTGAATCTGATTTATGCGAGTTTTGAGTAAATCTATTTTTGATTTCTGCAATTTCCGATTTATTTATTTATATATGCGATTTTATTTTTACATTTTACGTTTTTTATTTATGCGAAGGATTTACGCGTTTCTCTTTTTATGCGTTTTTGGTACATTGGACGATACAGTATATTCTTATAAACGACTGATGGCAGTATACGTTCAATTCTTAACTCACTCACAAACGCACAACTCACTCACAAGTGAAGCTAATATAAAAAACAAAATCGGGTAGAACCAGTGTATTGCGGGGGTGTAAGTAAAAGGAGACTGAAGAGGGTTTGAGAAAGTCTCAGGTCAGCCACTGCAGGGTCTCGACGAACCTTATCTCCTGCCAAAAGGTCGATTTGCTGACCCTGGTTCCTAGGGGTTAAGGCTAGTTGCCCCCTGAGCCAAGGAAACACGTGGGACATTTCTGCGTCCAAGAAAGTTCCACAAAACGTTTCCTACATTTTGATGGTCAAGCCAAGAGTGGTAAGACAATCTTAAAATTGCGTCGTGTTTGTTCTTCTCACATTGTGAAAAACGGTACTGCTCTGATATATGATGTATGATACAAAGTTATAGTCTGATTACTTAGTGTTAGAATTTATAATACTTTTGACACCTAGTTACAATAACAACAATGTTCTATGTAGAGTTATATACGTCGTAATATATTCCAATAATCAGTATATCGATTATTTCAGTGTTCCCGATTTGCTGAAGAAGTTGTGTAAACGTTGAGTTAATAGATTGGTTGTGTACTTTTAACATTTAACTCGTTATCTTTTTGAAACTTTCGCTCATTACTCAGACTGCATTACTTAGAACAAAGTTCGCAATAAAACTTAACTTTTTTTCGTTTTTGTAAAGTATTTTATCAGTAACTATTGGTAATTCCTGGTTTTGGATGATTGCACAAATTCTTGGGGGAAAAAAAACATTTTCTTGACAAATTTTTCCATAGAGTATTTCGAAATATGTTTCAAGATTATTTATCGCGTTTACCTTTTTTTTGGTTAACTCGTGGCAATACTATTCAACCAATAAGCAGCTAATAACAATAATAGTATTCGGTTAATTTAATTAGCTTTAAATTACACTGTCTATAGGCCTATACTCTTAATATATCTACGCTGTGTTCACATTTGATATGCTTGGGCAATATTGATATACTATAGAAACACATTTTCCGTTTTGTCTAGTAACATATAGGTTTGGAATTAGAAAGGACTAGAGTAGGAATAGACTAACATGTAAGCCTAGAAACTAGCAATCTGTTATAATATAGGTATAATAGGTCAGTAACTTTTTTGTACATGTATATGTTACCATCAAAAACTGAATTCTGTTAAAACCCGGTTTTAACTCTCAAAACTAGAATTAACTGGTAGAATTAACAATTTCAGAACTAGCAATTCTAGGGTTGTTTGGAAGCCTACGGACGCATTAATCAACCTGACCTTTATGGTTAAAGTTAATCGGGTTTTGATGGTAACATATATACAATTTAAGTTAACCAATTACTATTTGCATATAGCCTACATGAGTATGTAGTGGCTGGTTAATTTTAATTTTATAGGCATTGGCACTTATAAGATCTGTGCACATTTAATATGCTAAATTTATGCGAACATTTACACGAGCATTTTAGTATATTTGTGTTATCTCGGACAATTTTTTCTTGTGTATTGAATTGTGGTTAAAGAACACTTCAGTTAAACTAGGGCCAAAGATTTTACTTTATGTATGAAAAACCATAGCATAAAGTTGTTATAATCTTGTAATTGGATTACAAGCTAAATCCCCACGTAAGCTGATTTATTGAGAGTTATTTATGAGATATTAATATTTTATCACGTGTGGGCAGAACCTCTCGATTTCGACTACAACGCGTAGCTATGTAGTAACACGCACGGTATTAATTGCGTTTTATTAATGAAAACACTCGTGGAGAGGTTACGGCTTTTCCATTAGGCACGAATAATTACAGGTACGATATTTTTCCTCGTGCTAACAAGAGGACGCCATATTAATTTAATTTGCCACGTATTAAGTCTGAGTGCTGAAAGGAAACTTAATCATGTAAGATTAACCAAACCATTGCTGCTACCACTACTAAGCAGACGTGTTTCAAGAAGCGTAAAATAAGAAAGCGTATAAAAACTGAGTACACAATTTATAAACTCGTTAATTGGTACAAATTTTTAGTTTTATGTTTTATTAGCATTTCGATAAGTTAAACAGATAATTTAACACTTCCTACCATTACCGCTACTACTGTTCAGTAGTGTTGTAGACGTATTAAAAAAGTGTACAAAGATGAATTATACTTTAATTGGTATTTTATTTTCATATTAAATTTATTAGTATTTTTATTAATGCCACAGTCATATTTTAACGCTATCGTGTTCTACTACTGTATTAGAAAAATAACCCATCAAGTGTTTATTGAGATATAGCTACTTCATGTTTTTTGTTTTTTGTTTTAGTGTTACTGCCTCTCACCTTAAGTTTCTTGACACGTAATAATCAACTTCAAAATCATTACACTAATGACTTAAATGAACTTTCTAATGCGTTCTACAATGCTGTTGTATTTTTTTTTTTCATATAGTTATTTAGTTGATGGATTTTATGTCCGATAACAACAACGCAATGATCAGGAAAAACAATTAACATGATATTTTTTTTTTAATTGCTAGCATTTTTTTTTTGTATTATTATTATATTTTTTTGTAACAAAATAATTATATAAAAATAATTTTTTATAGGTCTTAAAAAAAGATTCATATACAGTACATAGAAAAAAAAGTAGTAAAATGGTCAGAGTCGTGGTCACTGTTGAAAACGAATGGTTTTCTGTTAGTTGTAATCTTATCATCAGTCTGGACTTTGTCAGTCATGCAAAAGACTGGGAAACATTATTTTTTTTTATACACTGATAATGAAGGCGCCGTAGGACAGAGAGAGAAAGAGAGAGAAAGAGAGAGAGAGAGAGAGAGAGAGAGAGAAAGATTGGTAAAGGGACTGTTTTTAAATATACATAACGAGTTTATTAAATTAAGAAGTGGTTTAAAAAAAAAGGGTTACATAGCTAGGACGCTGTAATATCATACGAAAATTTGACACGTGTAAAAAAAATATACACTGAAATCCGGTTATTACAATCACGGATAATCGGCTATTACCATCAGAAACAGTCGGTTTCAAAACAGTGTCCTTTAATTCATTGTTTAATGTTATCTCAAAGTGATCATAATATGCGGATTCCACTGTAAAGATATAGTGGTGTAATTGAATTTAATTATTACACTTATCTATACTGTATAGTGTATACAATGTACTTATCTATACTATATAGTGTATACTGTATATACTTATATAGTATAGTGTTTATTTTTAGGTTCATATATTTTAAAAAAACCTAAGTAACCATGAAAGTTCATTTTGTTTGTAAAGCGTAGCAAAATGTTTGGTGTCAGTTTCTTATTGGTGTTTAATTTTAGTTAAATTGAATTAATATTTACAGTCATACTACGCGTATTGAATTCTACAAACATGCCGATTTGTGAGAAAGTGGAGAAATCATTTTAAGTAGTATATGTGATTGATAAACAATATTAAAAATAGACGCTTTTAATCATTGAGCTTATCATCGGGGTGTTGAATTTCTCGTTCATTTTGTAAACGTGCACTTATTTTCCAGCAGTCACAGTGGTGTGGAAAAGACACATCCATAGTTGTTTTATTTTACGAGTTTATTTTATCAGATTGAAAATAAAAAGAAAGTGACCAGATTTAAAATTAATTTTGTTTAAAAAAGGCAGTGCAATCGTAAAGCGAACTAAATTAAAGTTAATTGAAGGGCCTGGGTGTCAAATGGGTGTTGAGTAACATTTTCACAATTTCGATAAAAAAACGCCTTTATAGACCTGAACTTGCCTTGCTGTCAATGGTCTACTTCACACTTTTTTTGCACTAATAGCTTTGCACACATTTTGTTGTTTTGCTCACAATTATGCGTTAGGAAAGCGGAATTGCACCTAACACATTCGGAAAATGATTTCAAGTCATCTATGACAAAAATGTTACTAAACACCCTTTTACACCACCAGGCTCTTCAACTGTGAAATATAAATTTCTACAAAAAGGTTTACACAAATAGTTTCAGTTAATGGTAAATGCTGGAGAAAATAAATGTGTCAATTGTTTTCTAGTATCATTATTATAAATAATTACACCTCATCATTACTAAACCATGAGCTTATTTAATTATAATTTACTTAATTTCGTTAAATTCTCGTTCCATAATTTACGTTAATTTATAATGTATACAATTTACGTTTGTTTTTTTGGTATACTGTAGGTATACCTAATAAACAGTGTAATCAAACGATGTGAAAGGTTGTGTCTGTAACGTAGTAATCTGTAACTCTGTCTGTAAAGCAACTTTTGAATTTAACAATCGTCGCGTGCAAAATCTTATGTTTGATTATGCAGCATTTTAAATTAAACAATGGTCACGAGCTATACGTGTTGCTTTTTTTTAAGCTACTATCATTTACAGATATACTGTACAGTATCCATATACATAATTCAAGAATATAAAACAATTTTTGATTTAGGCATGTTTCGTTTCATGCAAAATTTCCATATATGCGAATTAAAACTTATGCGATCTCTGAGTAATTTGGATATTCAATTTATGTTTTGAGTAATTCTATTTTTCTATTTCTTTGTGGGTTTTTTAATCTCGATTCATGCAACAAAAATTTTATTAATGCGAATTTCGATTAATGCAAAATAAAATGTATGTGTTGAGTAATTTTATATTTGATTCATGCAAGTTTTGAGTCATTTTTTTTATTTCTGCAACTTTTGATTCATTTATTTATATATGCGATTACATTGGACTAATGCAGTTTTTGATTTATGCAAAAAAGTTATGCGGTTCTCGTTTTATGCGTCTCTTGGTACACTGGACTATACATTATATTCTTATAAATGACTGTAGATGATAGTATACGTTCAATTTGCAGCTCACTCACAAACTCACAAGTGAAGCTAAATATAATACGTATAAAAATGTCGCCGACTGAAAGTTATATTAAAATTTTATCCAACTTTATTTTCGGTTTCTAAGATATTTATTTTTTTTTTACCATTATAAAAATAAGGTTCAACAACTGCTGCTGCACCGTGAAAGTTGGGGAATACGCACTAACGACTTTCTTATGCTAGATTGAAGATAATATCGGATGAGACTGTAATTTGGTGGTGGTTGTAATTTTTTTTTTTGTTTTTAATATCTAGTAGGTATTACCTTTCTTTTTTTAATGTTTCTCGGGTAAAAATTACTCGACCTCGAGTTAGAGAGAGAGAGAGAACGAAAACCAGCTTGGTTGGTATAGGAACGTGCTAGGTGTTTGCTGTAAGCAAAGGTCTCCGCCTTTGAATGGCTTTTCGACCATCGAATGGCCAACTGTCTCGGATGAGGCATGGCTCTCTCTCGACTTGCCTTAGAAGTATGATTAGCTCCGGAGATTTATGTGCGTGGTTTCTTATACCTTATTATTCTGCACTATGCTCTAATTAAATACTGCGCAGGCGAGGTCCCGGGCCAGACAAGATTGCTGTTGCATTGTATCTTCCGGGGCCGCCGCGAAAAACTGTTTTCTTTGCACCCTCCAACAACATAGTTTCTTTGCCTCGAATCCCAGAGTTTCTGCGAATCACTAATGGCTAATCGTCGCCCCCGTCGAATTATTTTCTTCTTTTTTTTTTCATTTATATATAAATAAATATATATATTTTTTTCAGTTTTGGTAGTGGTTGTTGTTGTTGTTGTTGTCTATGTAGTTGTAGTTGTTGTTGCAAAGCTTTCTACGTAAAGTGAACGAACTCGTCCCCACGGAAATGCAATTGGTCGTTGGTTTTTAATGAAGGATTGATAGGTGGAAGTATTAAAAAAAAAATTTTTAATTTTTTTTTTTGTTGATTGTATCAGATTATTAGGCCATTTACATGCATGTTGTGAAGGAGTCTTAAAGTGATGCCGTAAAAGCGAATTATAGGGCGTCAAAGAGAACGAGCAGTTTGTCTTTTTTCGGTCTGTCTTTTTAGTGATGGGGAGGAGTGAGTATAGAGATGACTACGTCGTGTATATGTGTGTGTTCATGGGAGGGAGAACAGATAGAGGGATAGAAGTGAGTGAGTGAGTGAGAGAGAGAGAGAAAAAAGGAAGATGAATGTGTCCATTGGTGACCTGTCAAAATTATTGCTTCTTTCCCCTCTGTACACCGTCGAGACGATTTCACGCTTTGCGTCTGTAAAAAGCTCTCTGTTGTTGCTGGTTATTATTATTGTTGTATAAAAGGTAAAAAAGAGATAGATAACAATCCCGGAGGACATAAGTTATGGCCTAACGTTTTGGGGTTGCCAATCACGTGCTGCTCTTAGTTATCGATGATGTATCGTGATCTGCTTTTTCTATAGAGTACCATTCGGATGTGTGGGTGGGTTGAAACAAAAAATTCAACTTAACTCTAGGTTGCGGTTTCTGATTTTTTGTTCTTTGAAGATTGTAGTGTCGTGAGTTTGTCGTAGAGAGGGTCAATTATTTCCGCTATAATTATACGTCGTGCGTTAAGTTCTCTATCTCTTGAATATCCGGGCGCAGTGAAATGTGAGTGCTACCTCAATCAACGTGATGACGATGATGATGATGAGGTACCTTTCGCGAGAGCTTTAATAAAGTATATACTACTTGGTTTTTATCGTTGAAGAGTTTCACCTGTCTGTATCGATTTTGATACAAAAACCATATATCTTTGACTTTACCATCTATCCTGTCTCTCGAAGCTTTACAACTATTTTTTATACACAATGATCGCCGTAAATGTTTTTGTTATATAATGTGATTAATATTATAACAGTTCCACTTGACTTTTGATAAAATTCATTGTTAGGTTTTCAAATAGAAAAATAGATGTGTATATTAACTACTATTTTGCCGATATCTAATATATTTTTTTTATTATTTTTATTATCATCAATGACTATGGCAGGTGTTTAAAGTTATTGATAGACTATATCCTATGGCAGTGTTATAATTGTAATTCATCACTCGATTACTTCATGAAATCGTAATATAAAGCCCATTTTACACGTCTCAAACTTTTACAATCAAATTCCATCGATTCCAACTGTTTTTCTGACGTCATACACACGTTCGAGCGCGTTTTCGTGCTTTAGGTCAAACAACGAAACGCAACAAAAGCATTGAAACGCGCCCGGATGTGTGTATGGCGTCAGAAAAAGTTGAATCGATGAAATTTGATTGAAAAGGTTTGACGTGTAAAAATGGGATTAAATGTAATGAACATGTTCTGTTAATATTTTATAACAAAAAAATGATACTAATATACTGTATATATGTATACATACAGTATACAGTATATTCATATCATTTTGTTATAAATCTATATTTATATTGTATATATAGGTGTATGAATATACAGTATATGTATGAATACATTAAATATACTGTATACAAACACATGTATTCCTATATATATTTACTGCATATTCATACACTCAAAAACATTTTGCATTTGTATTTCTACATAAATACTTATTCTTTCATAAACAGTATATAAATGTACAGTATATACTTGTACATATAAATGTATATATAAATAATACAGTATGTATAATACATATATAAATAATACAAATAATAAATATAT
>JAQIWH010001699.1:0-29436 GCA_034695005.1 Cryptops parisi
ACTTTGACATTACGCTTCTTGAAATTGAAGACGAAATCAATCCCATTAGTAACGGCAGCTAACAACATAAATAGCTAGAAAAAATCAAGAAACATATTTCGCATATAGAGTCCAGACATATATCACAGAAACATATAGAGTCCAGAAAATAGTAAGTTCGGATTCAACATCCCTGTAATTTGTTTTTGGATTTGTAACGCAGCAGAGTGCATTTTTCGTAACACGAAACTCGTTTTTGTGCGTTTCAGGCTGAAGCCCAACTTATCAAAGAACCGCTACACTGACGTTTTGTGGACTTTTTTCGTGATGTGCTGCAACAATGCCATTTTTGTTGTTATTTTGCTATTTGTTAACGTTGGTACCAGGTACTTGGCCAGATCAACACTGTTTATGACCATAAAATTACATGAGCACAATAAATGCAAAGTAGTACAAATTAGGCTCTACTGGTCTCATAACTGAGCCATAGATTTAATAACATGCCTTAAGTCTAGTCTTTGTATCAACTTCACAAAAAAACCCCAAACATTCTTAATGTTAGATACTTACTGCATAAGATAAATTAGCCTTTGCTTTCTCGGTTGCTTGCCCAAAATCACCGACATTATCATAGGACTCGATAACAAGGGCTACAGCTATTAACAACAAAAGGAATCCTGCTGCAGATATGATCATTTCCTGTTTAATTAGAATTGAATTAATTACTTCATATATGTTCAAGCATTTGTAACGATTTCTTAAATATGTGTAAACACTTAAAAAGTGCATTTTAATACAAATCCTGTCTCTGATACAACACCAAACTGATTACTTTTTCTAACAAAAATCTTATTCTAGATTTTTAATATACTGCATTTAGGCCTAATCATAAAACGTTTTGTGTCAAATAAAAACTCAAATCATTGGCAAAAAACTGTTGCCAGTGAATTTGGGACCCACCCTATGACTGTTGCGGAACCACTGTTAAAATGTTTCATCTGGTCATACAACACTTGAACCAAACACGCTGCTGCTTTTTGACTTCACCAAGCAGTTTTGAGTGGACACAGTCGAATTTAAACGTTCTGTACTATCATGTACATGGATGTACAGTACATGTAACTCTGCATGCATATAATGTATACAAAATGTTCGTTTTGCTATGGGCAGACTCTTGCTAATCCAACACAAGAGTGCCAGATTAGTGAGAATGCCGGATTACTGAGATTGCATAAAAACTTTAGTTCAATTCTTTGTTTCTAGTTTACTGTAGACCTAAATAGTATTTAAAAAAACACCCAAATAAGAGAAAAAAATATGATAAAATACTGTATGAAATCGCTTTATGTGCAACGGCCTTTGTGCGGACAATTCAACTGGTACCAAATGTTTTTACCACACTTGGTTTTCAATATGAGGTCATTTAAATTTGATTCAAAGAACTGTACCTGGTATGGTTGCTGGCCTATAGTCGAATACAATGTATAGCTTATTAAATATGCTAAAGACAGGAATAGATAGCCAGCTGTGATGGCGACACAAAAATAAGTCTTCAGATAATATGTACTTGGACTATCGTAAACCGTTTTTGGAGCACCACCATAGGCCTCTTTTAGAAATGTTAGATGTTGATTCAATTGGATCAAGGCACCGTAATGTGAAATTAGGCTGAGCCCAATTAAACACAACACCTGGGAATAACAATCACACATACAGTATAAATAAAACTTATTAATTTTTCATGTTTTTGGCGACTTCAATAAACAGTTGTCACTTCTACGATCCCTGGACCAAAGTATGGAGTATATTCCAACGGCTGCCATGTCTTGACATTTGACATTTTCTTACACTGCACAAATTAATTTTATTGTGCAATACAAATATATTACTGAGAGGACATTACTAAAGAACAATAAAGACAAATCGCACTGAAAAATATGTATTCAAACGGAAATTATGACCAAATTTGTAAAACAGTGTATGGTGTAATTATTACACCATACACTGTTTTACATACAGTATTTCATACTTTTGTCCAGTGGTTGTAGAACCTAATAAACTAAAAATTAACATATTAAACTAATATGTTTTTTTATTTTGGATTATTTTTTATTAGGATATGTATTTTATTTTAAGTTTTGTTCTTATTTTTATGTTTGTAATTGCTTTTATCACCATGTAAGTTCATTGTAAGCTCTACGGTGTTTCATCTCTTCAAGATGCGGGCAATAAATAATAATAATAATTTGTATTTTATTTTAAAATTTAACACTCCAAATGGAGCAAGATCAACAACCTAAATACCATAAAACAATAAGAAAAATGTACATTCTAGTGAAAAGAAGAGCGTTCATCTGTAACTTAATCAATGCACTACAATACACGTTTAGACAATGTTCTTTTAAACTGGTTACAATAGTATAGTTCTAGTGTAGCTTGAATTAATATCCTTAATATTCACTTAATAATACCTCAAAAGTAACTGTACCTATACTGGACCCGAAATACAGCAATTCATAGTTGGGCTTATATTACTCAATTTACTCCATAGCTAATTTTAAAAACTCTGTATATTGCATTGGTGAGTGTTGGGTTTACATGAATTGTATAAATTAGGAATTTATAAAAAAATATTCCATTTTTTGCACATTCAATGTTAAATAATTCGATTATTTTAACCTCCGATATATCCTGGCTATAAGCTAACCTTACCGTTGTTATTGAAAAAAATTCTAACTTTTCTTATGCACCAGTTTTACAATTTACTTTGAAAAGTCTCCCAGTTGTTCGAGGGATACACAACACATCTCCCCACTCGCTCGTTTTATTCTTCCTCTCCCCCCTTAAAAAAAAAAGAAAGAAACCCCCCTTTCTTTTCGACCCCCAACTCGCTTTTTAAAACAGCACCAAATCAGACTTCTTTTTTAGAAACTAGAGATTCAAAGCCCGATGAGGCGCGACCATGCTTCGTTGCATCACAACTCCACAAGAAGAAGACCAAGGAGGGGGTTTAGCTTTCTTTTCAACTCCATAGGCTTACTACTACTACTACTATGACTACTACTAGTCCTATAGTATCCCCTCTTTCTTCTTCTTCTCCTAGTTCTTTTTCCCTTCCCCAAAATGCGACCGAGGGGGTGCACGCGCCATTCGACGCATTCGCGTGGGTCGCGCGTGCAACGCTTGCGTAGAAAACTGACAAGAGGTGTCTCCTCCACGGTCGACTGAATCCCAAAAAGACGCCCCTTATCTTTAACCCCCCTCCTCATTTTCCCCAAAAGATAGTCCATTGAAAATAGTATACGTATCCATTTTTAGAATAGCTGAGCTATGAAAAATACATATTCATGAATATGTACACGGTTGGTATGTGACAGTTCCACATCGAGACCAAAATTTCTATCATAGATATAAGTTGCCATACCGTTTAAAAAGGAAATTGTCATAGTGACATCAACTTTTTTCGATACTGTATGTCCAAAATATTTTTTTTTTAAAAGTCTGGTACTTTGGGGTCAGACTTCTGACGGCGCTTCTGGCGCTAATTGTACTTTAGTTATGGGTTTAAAGGCCAGGTTAGATTAGTTATACAAATAAAACATACTTAATAATCATTACTAATACATTAATCATACACGTGTTTTTTTGTTTAACTAAACTTTGAATTCACTGGCGAATTTATGGGGGTTCAAACCCCTCCCAGAACACTCATTGATGTGGTTAATGACGTAGTTTTCGTGAAAAAAGTGGCAAAAAAATGGCCAAAACATGCATTTTTCGGGGTCTAAATATTCGATCACTCATTTGGAGCTTAATTTGCCATGAAAGCAACGTAATTTTTAAACATGTTTATTATGAAATTCCATGTGATCCCTCTCCCACCTGGGTTTTAAATCCGCTACTGCTTGAATAACAAGCGATTCCAAGCACAAGGAAGTAGCGTCACAAGCGCGATTTCTAACCTCAAAGTTAAAGTACCAAAATTTCTCAAAAAACAATTTTAAAACTACCACTTCTAAAGCAACGACGCAAAAGCAACGACGTTTCACGATTCACTGCCCGGCTTCTTCAGAATGTTCCACATGACCAAACCGAAAAGTTTAAATTGGCGGCATAAAACAACCACATTCATCATTAGAAAATCGATTCTTCGCACGATTTAATTAACATCTAATACGCGTTAACAGCAACTCGACCATGACGTGACACTCGTTCTTGACACAACAACACAAGCTTCCAAAAAACAAAACCAACAAACAAACGAATAAAAAAAAATATAATAATAATAAACTGCAACGAATGAAGAAGAGTGGAGCGCAATTCATCATTCGCAACGAACGACATTCGACATAATGACCACCCACGAAATTTTTTCGGTAAACAACGAACGCTTATTATTAGATTTCCAACCACACACAAAAAAAAAAATATTATAAATATCGTCATAACAAAACCTTTCTGTTTCATTCTTTCACGAAATTTAATTTTTCTCCAAGTAAAGAACAAACCATAACATGGCGTCCCCATAAAGCAACAAAAAATGGACATAAAAAAAGTCACCACATTCAAGATCGAATTCAAAAGAAACTTATTATTAGTGATTTTTTTTTCCTTCAAAAAATCCTTTTATTATTCTCTCACTCCCTCACTCCTTTTAGAATCCCGATGAAAGGGTTGCCTTAATGCGCACTGGGAGCCATCAACAGCACGTGCAAATGTATCTGCGAAAGAGGAGGAGGAGGAGGTTGAGAGAGAAAACAACTTCATCTCGACGATGAAAAGCATTCTTTTCGAACAAAAATGGCAAAGAAAAGCACCCGAGCAAGAAGACAAGTTTAAAAGAGAATACTGTATATAAAAAAACAAAATACTAGGGTGATGACCCCCACCCGTAGTTACTAATAATAATCTGAAATAATCATCAGCGTACTGAACTTTCGCTGCTCCGAATTCTTTAAATCTCGACCCCACCCACCCCCGTGTTAGGTTTCTTTTTAAATAAAAATAATCGTAATAAAAGAAAAAAAATTGAAACGGGAGAAAAAATTTTCGAAACTATTAACGCAGTCATTTTTCTTTAGAATCCGCATGAGGTCCCTCTCATTAAGTAAACTGAGAATACGAAAGAGAAAAATATATATATTTATGGAACACTGTGTGTGCCTATCTCGATGACCCCGACTTGGCACCTGGACTTTGGCGCCCCCTAGGTGCATGCACCCCAGTCTCTTACTACCCAGGAGACGCTACCTTGAGAGAAATGGAGAAAAAAAAACAAGAAGTCTGGACAATAAATAAGAATAAACTTGTGAAGAGAAGTAAAAATAGGTAAGAAGTGCCACTTCACTGCCGAAAAGATAAAATACCAAAAAATAAAAATAAATAAATAAAATTCACCCTCTTTACAACTCGAGAAAGATAATAACGAAAAACGAAATACCTCAATTTCTTTTTAAAGTGGGTAAAAGCGTTCCTTAAAAAAAGTGTCGCGTTAAGTGAGAAGGCCAATTATCATAAGATAAGAAATGTTCACGGAAAATTGCGTGATTTTCAACAATCCGTAATTTTGATTTGTGTCAACCAGAATGTTAGACAGACTCCTTAGTTTTGAGAAACGATACCAGTTAACTGCGGTATATACCGTACTATTTTTGTATTAAAGTCTATATGTATTAGTAGTCTATATTTAGCAATAAAACTGGTAATATGAACGTGTGAAAATATTTTAATATAATAATTTGCTTATGTTTGTATGTTTGTTTGTTTGTATGTTTGCATGTTTGTATGTTTATATGTGTCACACCGAGTCTGTCACCAATCAGAAATGTTTTTTTGCAGATGCAAAAAATTGAAGCTGCTAAATTATTACATTATTACATTTACCGGGGCGTTAAAATATTTTTATGAATGAATGAATTAAGAAGGCGAATTGTTTACATTCGCTTTGTTACTTCTTATGTTTATTTTAAACTACAAGTTATAATTGAAGGCTTACCTGGAATAACGTTGCATGTAACAATTCATAGTTTTGAGTAAATGGCAAAAGATGTATTCAGCAACACATATTAGGCGCCCAATTTCGAAGTGATATATGTATGTTTTAGGTAGGTATGAGTTAGTGTATTGACAACACTAGCTAGACCCATACATGAGACACAGTTTTCCATAATAATCTCAATATGAAAATTTTGTAACATACAACGTTATTCCGGGCAAGTCTTCAATTACTCTCTCTCTCTCTCTCTGTCCGAGGAAAAATGTTTCGTAACAACAATTAAAAACACATTAAGCATACAAGGAAAACCAAAACAATTAACAACGTGAGTGAAAACAAAGAGAACAACATCTTCACGTGCTATAACACTGGTTACCTACTACTAATCTTTATATAATATATTAGATATTATATGAAGATTAAAATTTTTATAGTAGATATTATAAAATCTTTATATAATATCGTGATTGTTTATTCTGTTGATCGCCTGTTTTGGTTACTGAATGATGATTTAGAGTGATTGTTGTTGGTGTTTTGTGTTGTGTTATTTTTTATTTAAATTTTGATTCCTTGAATTGTATAATGTGTAAAATAAAATTAAAAAAATAAAATAAAAATATATACATTTTTGTAGGTATGCACCACGTTAAAAATCCGCAAAGATTTACTATCTACTATAGCAACCAGGGTAAACAATGATATGCAAGGGAAACGTACGCCGCCCCTAGGCAGCGTATGTTTACAGAGCTAACACACGCCGCCGCAGGCGGCGTCAACATACGCCGCCGGTAGGTGGCGTATGTTAAACACCTGGGCAATTGTCTAGTATTTTATAATTGCCTTAAAAAAATATTGATGTGGGGAGTGGAGACTTCTAATGTGAGAAGCCAATGGATCGTGAATGTAAACGGACTTATAAATTGTCGCATTGCGAATAAGTCAAACTGGTGAGTGTCAAGGTGCTCAATCATGCGCGCCAAGAATTTTTTTTAGCTAGTAATAAACAAAATTTAAAGTTAAACAAAATTAATACTATGGTAATTTGTTCTTTCCAAAAAAAAAAAAAAAAACCTACATGATACCTTCGCCTTGTCTTTTTCTCTTTTTATAATGAATTTCCACTATCAATTTGTGGAATGCGTAGCGAAATGATTTTAACTTTTCTTAGCTCCAAAATCCAACCATGTTCATTACCTCAGCTTATTTTTTTTCCACAAAAAGAAAAAAAAAGGGTTAAAATAAATGGAGTAGCTATAAACTTCTCAAGACACGTAACCTAGCAAGAAAAATATTTTGCTCTCATTCGTTTCACTCTTTTACCACCGAAGCAGCGTTTAGCATGTCGTTAATTACTCCCGTTTCGGAGTCGTCGCGAAAAGTTGAAAGAAAACCATTTTTTTCCACAATTTTTTTCTCATACGAACCATCTTCTTCTAAGAAAGTTGGCGTCTCTTTTGACGCCTCAACTCTTTGCTGCCACTCTCCGACAACCGCAAAAATCACCCGCCATAAGGTGAACGCCTTCGCCTTCTTTGCTCAGAAATCGAGTAATTGGTGGGCACAGTCATTTTTTATGTGTTGTTGATGTTGACGTTGTTGTACTTTTTCGTACCTCACGCCATCCTTTCGTTTTGTCGACATTTTGGCTTTCAGCTCACGCCTGATCTTACACCATGTTTTCGTTTTAAATTCCTCAGACTTCTTCTTTATGTTAACAATCCTTTGGTCACCATAACTCAAAACAGGCGTCTCACAAAATGTGTTCTTTTCTTTCTAAGAATACTCTTGTTTATTTTTACAAATGTCAAAGTTTTATGTATAATGACGTAGCGAGAGAAGACAGGAAAGTGCTACCGAATGTGTTCATTCTCTCACGTTTTAACATTTGCAACATGTCATTTGCATATGGAAAATGACCATTCAATTCTTCGTGGACTATTAAACGTTCTAGTCGTCTTGAACGACAGATTAAGTTTACGTGAAGAAATAATCTCAATATAGGCAGCATATTTCATAAGCAGCTTATAGCTTCAGACAAAGTGCATACCCAATTTCATTAAAGAGACATTAATATTTTTGTGAACCACCCTTTACATGTATCCTATAATTTCCCCATCGTTACAATTTCTTTAGGGAAACTAATGTTAACGATTTGTATGTTTCAAATAAGGCAGAACGTGTCATTATATAACACATGGTTATTGAAAGTCATAAGTTTATGAATCCAAAGTTCGTTCACAAGTTTTTTGTGACCTAAGTTTTGACAGTTCACTCATCATCCGTCAATCCGTTTATTGCTCTTTTGTAGTTATTGAAAGCTGTAAAAAAAACTAAACTAAATTGACATCGTCACGACCAATATTAAATCAAAAGCTTAATGAATAAAACAATCTTTGAAGAAAAAAGATGTACAATAGCACCATGTTTTCTACATTTTTTACTTTGATCTAAGTTAGCAGATGTCACAGACGAGTGACACTGATTGCGATCTACTGCACTCTGCCACGCGAACCAAACGCAGAAACTTACCAACAGATACCAGAAAAAAAAAATAATAAGTATAAAACTTTTGTACACACAGATATATAATATTAAAAAAACACAATTGCCCACCTTTTCCCCTGCCTGCTCGAGACGAGATAAAAACATGTCCGAATGGCCACCAAGTTCCCTTTCTCAACTTCTTTTTCTCGAGATTTTTCGAAGAAAAAACTTCTCATTACTATCATTATTATGATCCTAGTTCGTTAATCATGTCGGATGTGAACGAGCTCGAGTTGAAACGATTCCTGTCTACTATTACCCTTACTACCACCACTACTACCACTATAAGGCTTGTTCAAGGATGGAAAAAGAAGAAAAACCGAGATAAATCATGTGAAGAATTTTTTCTTCTTAGCGTATGTGTGCTTTTAATCTTGTCCAGAAAGAGGACAGAACGAGGTTAAAAACTGGTTGCACCGAGCGACATCTTGACGTGTAATAAATGCCATAATGAATCATTCCCTCACTGGCTCCTCTTTATATATACAGTCCCAAAGGTGAGACTTTTTTTTTCTTTAAGATATATAATGTAAAAATTAATATAAATTTATACGTTTTTACCGAAGTATAATTCTCAATGAATTCACTCGATTTGACAAGCAGATGATAATGTAGTTAATTTATAATGTAGTGCTTTATATACAGTTCGAAAGGGTGAGCTTTTAGTTTTCTTAAAGATATATTTTAAACTAAAAAATAATTATAAATTTACAGTGTAATTCTTCAATAAAATCGTTCAATATGACGACAAATAGCGAATCAAGTTATAGTTACGTAAAAACAACACGGTTGTAGTCGGTGTGCACGGTAAACACACTTGTGGCGCTAGTGGTTAGGCATGGAGCTATTGTCGTTTTTAACTGACAAACTAACCTAAACCAGTGTTTATTAGTATAGATACCAGTTTAGGTTAGTTGAAAACTACAGTGCTTTATAATTTAGCATGAATCATTAAATTACTTATACATTTTCTTGTTCGCTTTATCCACTAGTACTAGTGCCCCAAACGTGTTCACCATGCAAAACCACAAGTACCAAAACGACAATTCTTAAGCCAAAAACTTTCTTTAACATTAAAAGTCGCGACTACTCTGTAAAGTGGTCTTACCTTACAAATACTATGTATCAACAAAAACGTTATTCCTACCCCTACGTCATTCAATTAAAAAGCTACAAAGGCTAGGATTTCAATTGAAAGATGAGCTTGTATATTATCCAACATTTTTTAATTAAGAATCCACGTTTAAAATGTCACGATCATGAAACGATAATTAATAACGGAAATTAATCAAGAGTAACAAAAACATGATGAAAGGACGAGGACAAAAAAACATAAACCCATCCCTTGTTCTTCTTCCATCACGTTTTTTATACACAGTATACTGTATATTAAATTCTAAATCTAAATTAAAATAATTGTGTGGCTCTATATTTCATCTTTCACTTTCTACAACTAAAAAAACAACAACTGATAAATCTTATAACACGATATCCAACCGGTATCAAAAACTCTATAATCTATGTACATCATCACAAGGGCTAGTAGAATAAGATAACATACTGAAGAGATACGTTCGAAAACATTCACTGAATGAACGTATAATTAGACGACTTTATAGCTCGGGGTATATAAAATGTTTTTGGTGATTTATGATTGCTAAAATGATGGTTTCCATTTAGAATTCTTCCGATTTGAGTGAGTGATAAAAAAAACACATTCCATAGTGAACCAGATCTAATAGAAAGGCTAATATTTAATAATCAACTCGATCTATCAAGTGGAAATGATTATCATTTAGAAACTATAACGTCGAGCAATTGACTATTTATTGACATAACGGAATGAAGGTGTGTGTTTTTCAGATTCGTCCGATAGAATCATCAAAAAACGGATGAAGTTGATTGATTTTTCAATCCGTGTATCATCATCGTGTAACCTACTTCTAAGAATCTCGTTTTCTCCTCCCCCCAAAAGTTGTCCCTAAACAAACACACCCTCCCATCAAGTTTCGAAGTCTCAAGGATGTGACCCACAAGACGGGTAAGTTACACACTCATGACACGACAAATAAAGAGTCATAATTGGGTAGTACAGTAATGAAGATTGAATCGAGCGCAATAGTCCAAGCTCTTTTGAAAACACCCAAGATAAAAATGTAATATTCGAACCAAATATATTTTGAAAAAATATGTTATTTTTACCTTTCACTTCAATGATGACCAGGTGACGCTTGTCGTGAACAAAATTTCACGAGCAGTTTTCTTTATAAAAATCGAGTTTTCTTTATGTGTCGATTTTGTACAATCGTGTAAGACACGTATATGGGAAATCGGCATTCTACCGCTCTGAAACAAAAATATACAAAAACAAGCATGAATACATAATAAATACATAATTTGAGTAAAATTTGCATTGATTTTCACTCTCAACAAATGTGTAAAAAAAAAACAAACTATACAGGTACTTTTGGGTTTACACGGTAAATATGCTTGTGGCGCTTTAGTCGTTTTTAACTAAATTAAACTGTCTATCTATGGTGTTAATGGCTATGGGTATGTCTACTAATTTAAGTTAGTTAAAAAACTAAGTCTTACCTAAAGTAGTATCCATACTTATAAACATTTTAGATAGACAGTTTAAGCTAGTTGAAAACAACAACTACTAGAATCACAAGCATAGGTAGGTACTTGAAGTTTAACGAGGACACCGACTGGCTTTACAGCTATCATTTGGCCCTCAAACTTTATTGAAACTAGAAACACAGAAATAATGATGAGATGAGGATGATAAACATAAAACAGGGTTTTATGAAACAGGAAGAAACAGGAGAACCCCGAGAAAACCTGCCCCCGTAGAGTCCCACGTGGCACGAGTGGTAGACGAACCCGGACCACTGTCGCCAGAGGTGAACGCTCCACCAGGCCACCACGGGGCCCATCACAAGCATATTTATCATGCAAACCCACAATTACCGGAATATGAACTAAATTAAAATTGTGAAAATTAAATAAACAATACAACGTATTTTAATATTGAGTAATATATTTTGAATCTTTAGCAATAGGCTAAGTATTTAAACTTCGTATTTCAACGTCATTGCGAGTTGTAAGAGTTTTGACGTCATCCTCTATTATACAATATCGTGTACCTAAATTTTGTATTTCAACGTCTTGTAAGAGATATGACAACATTCTATATCGTTGGCCCCGATACTCGTTAGTGCAGACTTAACGAAAGAAAACATGTGTGTAATGAAATATAAAATTATTTTAAAATTCTAAGCTTCCCGTTGAAATACTGCATATAAACTGTTTACGAGCAAATAAAAAATGTGTTTATGAATTTCCATCCAGTTAAAAACAACCAAGCAAACCATAATGATAATAAACAAAAATTGATTGTCTGTTATACAAAGAATGTAGTTTCTTATCAAGACACGTTGATTTTCGAGCCAGTATCAATAAAATTTCTCTGACAGTAAATGGTTGTTGACATCCATGTCAATGTTGGTTATTAGACAAACGTCTATAAAAATCGTGATCATTAAAAGAGTTACACGTAATTAATAATTCACCAAATTTCAAACCCTCTTGCACCAAAACAGCCACCACCAGTAATACTAAAAACTTCGGTAGACCACGTCACGCTCTATTTGAATACTAATCAAGCGAAGATATACGACATTTCATTCTGTGCGCTATCAGCCCTCATTACCCAACCCCTTGAATCCGATATCATGATTCACTCGGAAACCCTTTTTTACGGGGAATCGCAGTCGACGACGACTCATTAATCGCAAAATTGCACGTATTAGCTAGTCACTAAATAAGCCTAATGATCTGCCAAACCCCCATAAAGCCGATGAATTGCACTGGAAGAGGAACCTTATCGGTCTCGAACGCAACGACCTCAACCCATTAGGCACCTGATTATCGATGAAAGACAAGTGCGTAGGAATATAATTGCTCTATTAAGCTCAATGAGCATCAAGTTGAAGAAGCCAAAGGCGATGAGAGGAGAATTATTCCTACTTCCAAATGACTCGAATCCGTACCCCTTCTGCATAACCTATAAGTGCCGTATTGCCCTACAGTCGAACCTCGTCGAGATTTATGTACGAAACGTGGTCCACCAAACGGTCTCTCGAGACCAACAACGTCGTGGAAAGGCATTGAAATTCTATACTTGTACCACCAACATTAAGTACAGATGTGAATCGATTTTGTACACAATCCAAGCTTACAACCACGTCGGTTGTAAGCATACGAAACATAAACGACTGGTTTATGTTTCGTAATCGTCGATCTTGAAGTTGGATCATTTCACTTTTAAAAATTTCACTTTGAGAATTCTGATGACTGCATATTCTGATGCGCATTTTAGTTATGCCTTCCATGTTAATGCCTTCAAAATAATTTTATGCCTTCAATGTTCAATCGCGATTTATAGATTTCATGTATTTCATGAATTCAAATAAAAATACAGTTTTTATATATAATGAAATTATTTTCCATGTTTGTTTGTCTGCTTGTGCAACACATCAAGACAAAAAGATCAATTTTTAAGAAACCTGATATCAAACTTAAGTCAATTCAACTTAAATACCACGATCATGTCGCTCCGACATCATCAGAACCGTCACTCTCTGACGTCAATATGTGTGTACCACGTGACCTCGTGATTGGTTTGTTGATTGTCTCAATAAAGAGAAAACATTTATTATTTATTTATTTATTTATTTATTTATTATTACTTATTAGTATACATTCCTTAGGAACAAACAAAGATGGGTGATGAGATTACATTGAACAGAAAAAAACCAATTGAATCTAGTTATAAAGAATATAGTTATGGGTTAATTTTTTGAAATGTTAGCATTGAAGATGACAGTTTTGGTTGTTGCATTCAAAGGATTAACATAAAATCCTTACCCTACTGATGAGAAGCACAAATCCGACGTTTCGCCTATGTGTATGTTGTTGTCTGTGTTTTGTTCCTTGAAAAAGCGTTTCGTAAAGAAGGCGAAACGTCGGGAGTTTGTTGGATTTGTGCACCTCGTCAGTAGGGTAAGGGTTTTTTGTTTTCTCCTTATTATTTTTTTATTATGTTATTCAAGATGCAAGGTTTAAAATTTGACAATCACGAAGTAGTTTGATCATGTGGTACAGACGTATTGACATCGAAAATGATTCGAATGACGTCAAAAAAACATGACTGGTTGATTTGACATTGAGACACAATAAGCTATTATCCATAATTTTACTTTGAAAGAGGGATGTTGAGAAATCTCGCGAATGCCAGAAATCAAAGAGTCGCGAATGTGAAAGCAGTTTGCAATTTGGTATCCGCGAATATTCCAATTTGCGAATGTTTCGACGTTTCATCATGCAAATCGCGAATTTTTTTTTTTCGGTTATAAAATTCACTTCTCATCTGTATGCCATAACCATAGCTACATGAATAAATAACATTTAGCGTCAACGAAACATAATACACCAGTTTTTGTTAGCAAGTCGTATACCTGTTCAAAATAGTCGTTTTACAAAAACTGAACTCGTGCGATCCTGATTTTTTTTTTTTACTTTGGAGCGAGAGAATGTTTCAGTTCATGCCTCCGAGGTGAATTTATTTTTTACAGATTTATAAGGTTCCCAACTCGTCTCATCGTCGTTATTATTTCTCGCTAAGCAAACTTTTTAAGTCCACAAATTTCGCTAGTTCAACAACGTAGAAAGTTTAAAACACGTTGCTTGTCACCGTTGGCAACACCAATGAAGAAAAGGGAACCTCCCTTCGGTGGCCAAAATATATTTACGACGTCGATAAACCATAGTTGTCGTTGCGAGTTTCTCTCTCTCTCTCTCTCCATCTCGTGGGAAGAAGAGATGATACAAAACAAGAGAACAGGGAGTGATAATGATGAAGATGATAATAATACTAGTAAATGGAGAATAAAAAAGTCAGGATGATTTTCTCTACCTTCATCATGCGACCGAGTTGACAGCTAAGTTGTGGCCATTGTCGACAATAACTGACTTTGAAACCAGAAATTAATTTTTACGAGACAACGAACAAGGAAAAAAATTGGACAGACTATTTTAGCCTAAGTTCTAATTCGATTTAATAAATTTTCTATTAGCTCGGTGGGGGTAGTTGGCACCCCTCGAAATGACCAAGTTGGGTGTTCCAAATTCCACACAATTCGTGTGTAAGAAACAACGACATCAAAGACGAACATTTCAGCTATATACATGCGGGGATACTGTAGTTCAAAACGTTTCCGAAAAGAAATGACAATTTATTTATCTTAATTTTCCGGTAACTTTTTGAACTTCTCCCATACTTGAACACTCATTGTGAAACTTTAAATTGGGCTAAATAACACATCCCACTCGGTAATATAGCCTAAAAATAGTTCCCAATAATAATAACCATGGAACTTCAATAATATATGGTATACCGTATACGGTGTAAAACTACATTATAAAAGGTCTATACGACTTGGTATACGTCATTGAGTTGAAAAAATTCTATATTCAAAAGTCTTGCATATCACAAGAAGCCGCTCTAACTTATAAAATGACTCAAGTGACAGTTCCGTTTCAATGTAAACAACACGAGACTAAAGCTTGGCACAGACTGATTTCGTAGCATCGTACGTGTTCGGAGGTACACAAGTACTTTATACGAAATCTTGGGTACTTTCCCTTCGTGGTGATGATGGATTCCAACGCTAAAGGCAACAGGAACGGTGCACGCCTTTCGCGTGGATCATTTTCCTTGACCTTTTATTTATACCAAAGCGATGCTTCCAATATTCATTATTTTAATTACACCACCGTTTAGTGGGCGAAGGGGGTGGAATGCGACAATCACCGAAAAAATAATCTCGGGGCACTTTTCATCATGCGCCACGCGATAAATACCCACTACCGAATATAAAAGCTAGGCTTAATAAACACGTATGGTAAATCGCGTTCATAAATCTCTTAACAGTCCACCAGTCCATAAACACCTTCATGGTATGCTAAAACTGATTACCACCGTTCTATGGGAAACTTAAAGAAACAGTAACAGTATCATGACAGCGTCACCTGTGTAAATACGATAATTATACAACGGAAACTATGATTTTCATGGTAGAAAAATTAATGGTAGAGAAATAAAAAGATACATATTTCACCATTTCTAAAATATGAACTACGTTAAGTGAAGGGCCTGATGTAAAAGGGTGTTAAGTAACATCTTTGTCAAAATATTAAAAGCATTTTAGAATGTGTTAGGTGCAATTCTACCTTCCTAATGCATAATTTTGAACAAAATAACAATATGTGCAAAAATATTTTTGCAGGAAGTGTGAAGTAGCTCTTTGACAGCAAGGCAAGTTCAGATCTTTAAACGTATTTTCCTCAAATTTGTAAAAATGTTACCGTACTTAACACCCATTACATCAGGCTCTTCAATTAGTGTATAAAAATGTCAACAGAAACGCGACATTGTCATTCTTTGCTTCTCAATACCAGTTTACTATATATGAATTCTAAGTACCTCATAAAAGTGAAATGACTGCCAAAACTACGAGGCGTACATTTGTCATACATAAATATAGTACATAAAAACAAAATACATAATTTTAATCTTAATTTCGAAGCAAGTTTAAAACACAAAAAAAAGGCCAAAACGTAATCGACCATTTCGAAACGTTACTTAGATGAACCTAGTATGTGGTAGAGACAAACGTCGAAACCAGATGCGTGGGAAAGGAAATAGTTAACTTCGTGACTAGAATGGTCGATTGCTTTAACTATATTCGACAACGGTGCAAAAGAGTATAAAGCGAACGATTGGCTAGAGGTTATTGGTTGGTGTTTTGGGCGGAGATGTAGGCCCATGTCTCATCCATCCGATTGCCAATGGCTTTTAGGTGAGCGGAGAAAAGCGTAATGAAAGGGTGCACCTTTGGAGGTAGGTGGTGATGAAAAGTACGGATCACTATCGCTCCATTATCTATCCTTTTCTTTCCTATCATCCGTACATATGGTAAGATTACAAGGTTTACTGAGCATTACCCACACACGCAAAAAAAAAAAAGAAAACATATAATACATCGTTAGGATGAAAATCAATTCTCGAACAGGAATAAGATTTCATCGATAAAGCTAAAGTGAAAATTATCGATGCTTAATGGTGGCACTTAGCTAACGAGCTGTTTGCGTAAGTTGGGTGAGGAAGATTCATTTGCAAAATCGTTTTGTTTTTCAGGTGTGTTGAGTAGGTTAAGTGCTTTTTCATCATTCCATTTGATCTTATCATTCGATACCCAACGATCAACTTAGTCTTGAATGCCAAAAAACCCAACTTTCAAAACTCGTGTTTTATTCACTGTCCTACATGAATGATGGTGTCGCTATTCCAAAGGTAAATCAACAGTGACAACGATGGCTTATGCATAAATGGTTAAAAAAATTTTTAGCTTAAGCTTAATATATTTTCCACAGTGTATTAATGTATTAGTAAATAGCCCATCAAAAATGACGGAGAAGTTTTTTTGTTTGTTTTCATTGTGCAATTCATTGTTTAACTCACGTTGCATAGTAACATTCGTTACAGTTATTTATTACAGTGCTTAACTGATATTGCTTCGCAATATTCGTTACGGTTGTAACAATTTTGGCATTTTTCACACACGGTGGCTCTTCCATAGCTGGTAAGGAAGAAGGCTCTAGTATTTTATTATAAAGAATAAGTGTAAGAATAGACTACTGCACATACTGTATATATCTGAATTCGAATTGAATTTTCCGTTGAAAACATTCTGTGACATTTTGTGAAATCATTCGTCAGGTAATACTGAAAATTAATATGTTGTACAAAACACTGTAATGTTTTTTTACAAAATAAATTGGGTTTAGCTTTATAAATATCTGATGCTCGTACAATGTAAGTTATTAGTGTTTAAGTTCACCCAATGTGACGTTTTATGATGTCATTCGTCAATATCAAATTTGAGTTTTATACGTAGAAATAGGAAATACTTCACAAACTGAAGTTAGTATTTTCTCATAAAACTTAATAGCTAAAAATAACTAGCTGGGAGCATTAAAGACAGTTAAGTGCAATATTCAGGGTGTTTGAAAATAATCTTTAGAACTGTAGAAGTACCTACATAAGTACATTAGTATTGATGCTATAGAGATAATTATCGGACACCCTATATACAAATAAGCACAAAAATTAAAAGTATTAAAAAATTAAGCAAAATGAAAATCTTAAAACTTAAAATCTAAAATTTTAAAAAATTAAAATTTTACAAAAAAATATTGTAACTGGTAAGCATTTAGCGTGTAAATGTTCTAGTGCTAAATGTTCTAGATTAATATAAACTTGTTTCACGTCAATATTACAAGTACGAAATTCACGTACTGAAAAATCGACGTATAAAAGAAACAATTTGAAAAAACTATATTACATCAAACACATTACAAGACACCAACTACATCGCAACACTTAAAGAAAACAACATTCTTGACCCTTGCAATTGGTCAAAAACCGTTAACCCCTCAAATTAATAATAATAGCAATAATAATCAACCAACAACAAAAAAAAATAAGTAAATAAATACAACAAAAAGTGTTGAACTTTCAAATGGGATCCTTGATCTCTGCCAAACTTCGGCTACTTTTGTAAAGTGATTACTTTTTTCCTTCTATCAAATCGTCCAAAGTTTCCTCCTACAACCCCACCTTAATGACCAATGCACATCTTGGCCCCATTTTGAGGGGGTATTTTAAACCCTCCCTTTCAGTATAGGATGCGCAGTTTAAGGGAAAGCGCAATTGCCTCTGGGTATCTATCTATCCAATGTAAAAGTAGAAATCGCTTTTACTCCATTATCTATTTTTTCTTTTACCTTCATCTCCTACCCATTCTCTTAAGACCATATTACATTAAAACCCACTCGTAATTATTGTCTATACGTTATTGCGGGGAAAAGATGTTCTCGCAAACTCTCGATAAACCAAAATTAGTTTGCTTCTTGAAAATGGTCTTTAATCACGTTTGGCGAATAGACTGCGATAAAAGAAAATTATAAATTGATGGGGGATCCACTTTATTGAAAAATGGCGTCACTTCCAATGGGCGATGAAGTTGTTGATTTTTCCCCCCTCTCTTCGTCATCCCCTACAACAAAATCCATTTCTAATCTCAGTACTCAAGAATACACCAATAATAAAAAAAAAGAAAACCATCGATAGATTATATTATATAGGCACACCCAACAAACACCTATAAGAACATTCGAGCCCCAACTCTGTGTTATTTCAAAGTATGATACCTCCTGTAACGCGGAATATCCAATCGAGATTCTATCAATGTCTGTCTGTTTGTGCGAGCAAAACGCAAAACATTTTAGACCGATTTTCACAAAACTAGGAACCTAACCTATAGTCGGCCCCTAACTTGGCACATAATTTATTGCCCATAATACATTTTAATTCAGAAAACAAGTACATACATTAAAAATGTTTTTCAAGCATACTCGTTATATAGCTAACTGTCATAAACAAATATACTCGATCTACATAATACAAAAAATCCATTTTTGATTTATGCATATTTCGATTTATGCAAATTAAATTTATGCGATCATTGAGTAATTCGATATTTGAGTTATGCGAGTTTTGAGTAATCAATTTTTGAATTCTGCAATTTTCAATTCATTTATTTATATAAGCGATTTTTTTACATTGGAATTATGCAGTTTTTTATTTATGTGAAGGACTTATGCGGTTCTCGTTTTATGCGTTTTTTTTTTGGAAATTGGACTATACAGTATATTTCCATAAATGATTGTAGATGACAGCATACGTTCAATTCCCAGGTCACTCACAACTTCACAAGCGAAGCTAATGTAAAGTGTAATATCATACGTTTTGTATAGAGTTTTTGTTTTCATTTTACATTTCCTGTATAAATTCATTTTATCGTATTGATTTCATGTGATCGGGAAAGAAAAAAAAGAAACAAGTCACGAGTGTAGGTACACACTTTAAACTAGCTATTCGAGAATGTATATGTATTTTACACTAACTATTCGCGAATGTTGAAAAATCACCGAGCGATACACAAGTTTTCCACTAGTCATAAACAATTTCACAGTTGAATTGAAGTGGAATAGCGATTAGAACGTGTGCACTCGTGACAAGTCATAATTGAAAGTGTACACGTCCAGTAACCTTTTTGATATTCTTTTTCTTTACTAAGATTGATTCGTGATAATTAGACGCTGTCCATATAAACCGTGTTTGTTTTTTTACACGTTGAAAACACGTTTGACAAACGTTTCAACAAATCTCACGACTATTGACAAGCGGACAACGATATCGGGTTTGGCAATCGAAAGGATTCTCATCCTTCGGGTCACGACCAAAACATCATCATCATCATCCTGGTTGGATGATAACGAAGCAGCTGGGAACTTTTTTTTCACCCATCTTAACACACTCCAAGAAAAAATATCATATATATCTAAGACATTTCACAATGAATAAAAAAATAAAAAGGTAGCAGTGCTGATTTTTCAGCCCGCACGTTAAGAAGGTTGATAGTGACCAAAAACCACAACTATGCGTATAAAACGTAGGAAAAAAAAAACATTTTGAAGACGAGTTTACAACCCCCTCAATAAAGCGATGGAATCCGGAGCTACTGATGAAAACTATTACTACTAGTAGTAGTACTGTAGCACAATCGCTGTTGAATTTGACGCTAGATAATTGATTGGATGGAACGTCGGTTGGAATGGTTTTCGGTTTTTTTTTTTTGTGTGTTCCACCTTTAACATCCACTATTTGCCAATCCACTCCCCTACTTATCCTCATTTCGAGTGCGTTTGAAATGAAAAAAAATATATATACAACCAAAAACTCAACAACATAAACAGAGTGTAATGATAGTCGTTGTTCATTTCATCATCTAAGCTCAATGAGATTATTATAAACAAAATAGTATTATTATACATTTATTTAAGAGAATACGAAACATGTGCTATTATACGTATTTATATGAAACATGTACTATAATATGCATTTATTATAAAAGTGCACTACGATATGTATTTATATAAAAATGTACTATGGTATGTATTTATTTATTTATGCAATAATATAACATCCAATTAATGAACAAAGATCAAATATACAATATAAAGTGAAATATATAATAAAAAATATTATACAGTGGAACCCGATTATTATGATCACTTTGGAACTGTGTTTTTTTTGATAACAATAACCGGCTGATAATATTAAACAATAAATAAAAAAAAAACAATAGCCGATTGATAACATTATCCGTGATTACGATGATCGGATAATGTTCTACTGTACTATGTAGTTATACAAAATGATTATAATAAATAATAATAAAATTATATTAAATCAACTTTATACAGTACTATACAATGTAATATAAAATATTTAGGGTGAGTTTAAAATGACTCATAAAATTTCTGCATAAAAATTATTTATCTGAACTTCTCATTTCGTGTAAAAATTTAATATAGACATCTGTATTGGCAGAAATATAAAACAAAATTCGCTAATATGCGATCTAACCTAACAAATGTAACCACCTCTTGGGCTATTTACTGAAATTCACATTTTGTGTTTTTTTTCAAAGGGTAAGGTAGGTTAATCAACCAAATCAAAATTCGCATATTAGCGAAATTTCTTTTTAATTTCCGCCAGAGTACAGATACATAGGTCTAGTTTTTCTACAAAATGGGAAGCTCAAGTTTGAATGCAGAAATTCCATGGGACAAACTAAAGTTTATCCAACATGTATATGAAAATGTAATATTATGTGTATTTATATGAAACATGTACTATTATTTTAGAATATATTTCTTTTTAAATGTTATGATAATTATAACATTTATTTATTAGAAAAAAACATAAAAATACATCCATTCAAGTGGAGAACTGCAGCGGGACGTAAACGTCAGTTGACAAATGAGCAGCAATTACACTTAATAAGTGGCCGTTATTGAACCGCAAGTATCATTTTGACTTCAGTCTTAAGAATTTATATATTTTTTAAGTGTTCACAGTTAGTTGATTTTTTTCTATTGAGCAGTTCGACGATAATTATTACCGACATATTCGACCATCGTCGTTATATTTGTCAAATAAATTTTGTCGGAAACAATTGACGTCTAAATGACACTGCAGTTACTTTTGTGAGATTATTCTACCATAAAATGAAAAAATATACCAAAGTAAATAAAATAATTTTTTGTCTACTTTGTATAATTCAAACTTTTTTAATACCGTTCCGTAATTTTTCGTGCAGTTTTGAACCACCATAATAGGCCCAACTGCACAAAACATTATAGGACACCCTGTAAACTGTAATCTTATAATTCAATTACAAGAAAAAAAAATTACGAAAAATACTTTTCAGTTTAAGATAGTATTAGTAAATCACCTGTCAAAAATGACGGGAAAGTTTTTGTTATCATTAGGCAAATTCACCGTTTTAACTCATGTTGCTTCGCAACATTCGTTAATTATTTATTGTTTTAACTTATAGCAACATTAGTTACGGTTAGAGTATCGATCGGGTAAGGTTTAAGTTTGGTATTTTCTCAATCGGTATAAGTTTCGGGATTTTCTCACACGGTGCAGTGGCGCTATAATAGCTGTGAGGTGGAGCGCACCGCAATTATATTAGATAGATACTTTATACACGTACATTATCTGTCAGGTAGAGTAATGCAACTTAAAAGTTTGGTTAAAAACTTTAATGTATTGTCAATATTACTGTATTAAGCCGTACTAATTACCGATGCGGTAATAATTTTTATATGAATTATGAAAATTGCATGTAAAATTTATAAAAGTGAGAAAATGAAGTACAACCTATCCAATAACAATAATAAATAACACAAAAAAACTTCAAAAAAAAAGTGTTACATTGTATGAAAAAAAAATATTGTGATGTTATTTACGATTTGCTTAATCGCCACCGAAGTTGCAAATGATAATTGCTCGAATACAATTCGTTGCAACTGCAATTCACTTTGATCATGCTTAATTTTTAGTTTTTTTATATTTCTAGTTCAATTTTCACAATACTAGTGCATCCTTCGACTATTATCCATGGCCAATTTACCCTTTTCAAACTCAATCGATGATATAGTATTTTCTCAGCCTGTGGTCTGAACGAGCTACACACCTTTTCAAATTTCCATCGCTTATCAAATTCAGGACCGGTTTTTTAAATCATAATTTACTTTTGAAAAAAAATAAAACAACACTATTTGATCTTGAAAAATCTTTCTCACCCTAATATTGATATTTGTTGCTCATTTCTCCATTGCAGCAACAAAAAAATGTGACGAAGGAAGTGTAATTTCCTTCGTGTCATTGCCGTCAACAACAACGCCAATTACAAGGATATCTAGAGGTGGGTTGGTTCACTCTTTACGTTGTTCCACATGAATATGCAGCGTGTGTAACGGCCCAGCTGTACTACAAAAGGAGGCGGAAGAAAATATCTTTCTTCGAAATCATTGATTCTGAGTGATGAGATAGAGGACAGTTTTTCCTTCTCTGGGTCACGTTCCTCTTCTAGACGTTCTTCTTAAAGGCGACAACGCAAGTTCACCTGGTATTACTCATCCACCTTCTAACTAGTATTACTATAACACGTCATGACCAAACTACTATGTCAACATAGATTTTGAAATATCCATTTTTATTGCATGTTAAAGACAAAATTCCTTTTGTTTGAAAACCAGCTAACTAAAGGGCTTGGTGTAAAAGGGTGTTAAGCAACATTTTTACAATTTCAAAGAAAACGCATTTGAAGATCTGAACTTGTCTTGAGCTATTTCAAACTTCTTGCACTATCATCGCACATATTGTTGTTTTGCTAAAAATTATGTGTTAGGAAGGTAGAATTGCACCTAACACATTCGAAAATGCTTTTAATACAATTTTGAGAAAAATTTTACTCAACACCATTCATACACCAGGCCCTTCAATTGTTAGGGCATATGGAACCTTAAACCATAGGGAACTAAGTCAAAAAACTTCAATTTGAAAAAAATGATAATTTTTCTTATGGTTTGTCCATTCGGTTGCATGCTATTCTGATTGGTTCATAGTGCCGTGTAACTTTCTCTAATCGGTCCAGTGATATGATTCTAAGTCTATGACTAAATGATGACAATTCCAAGACAACTTTTTTATTAATGGGTTTTCTTTTCATGAAAAGCTAGTAAATACAAAAGATGCTAAAAAGTTGAAATTTTATTAAAATTGAGGTTTGAAAAATAGTTAAACACGTCAAACGAATTACACACAAAGACGTTTCACTTTTACCTATCCTTACGTTTAATAAACCAAGAAGGTTCAATGAATTGGATTCTCGGGATTACACAATTCACAAAATACAATGCACAACAATTTTCTATAATAGAAACCAGGAAGAGAAATCATGATCTTCCTATCTTCATAGAACAAAAGTTTGTTCCGGAACTTCCCAATAGACAAAAAATCTAACAACAAGCACAAGGTCTATCTCCAACCTCCTCTTTCTTACTATTACTATGCTACTACTACTAGAAGATCCTCCTCTCTTTTTGCTTAGCTGACACCATCCATTTCTTTGCCAGGTGGTGCTAGCGACAGCTGTCCACATCAACAACAACAAAAACAATAACAACAACAACATTCACTACACAATAACCACGCAATCGCAGCACATCCCTAACTACTAACCCTTCGATATTAAGACCAACAGAAAAAATAACTTTCACCTGCGATTTTTGCATGAATTAAAAATTTGAAATTGTCCAACATCATTGGTCAACTCGATGGATGACGACAAAGAGTTGAAAGATGTTATCGCTACACACAAAAAAAGATTTTTTTATCCGGATCGTGAAAAAAGAACAAAAGACATTAAAAAAATGGTAAAAGACGAGTTTCGATGATTATTGTGCTAGGTTTGTTATTGCTCGATGTCGTTAATGGGAGACATAGGCACGTGGCCATTGACATTTAGGCAGATGGGCACGCGACTGGGACCACCAATCCAATTCCTCACCCTACTCACGTAACCCCGTGGGACGAGAAGAAGATGATGAAGAAGAAGCACAAGCACAAAGACAGAAGAAACTGCGACATGTCGCAATTCCTTCCTAAGTGACGTTTTAGTCATTCGGTACCAACAGTTATTTTTAATGCTTCCTGGTTGCGGGGAGGTGGAAGTGATAATAGTGTCGCGATATACGACCACTTTGACACAAATAACCATTCTTTACTTCAAAAGTATATAATTGTCTAATGTAAAAAAATATACAGTGGAATCTGGTTATTATAATCACGGTCCACGGATAATGTTAACGAGTGACTATTGTTATCATTTTCAGTCGGTCCAACACACTGTTTAATGTTTTACTTCCGTCGTTTAATATCATCAAAAAGCACTGATCCCAAAGTCATCCGATCACAATAACCGGATTCCACTGTACATACTGAACAAATGCAGTATATAGAACGTCTCTTCCATATGCAACGTGCATCAAAACGATTGAAGCAGTTGGTTGAAGTTTAGGATTTTGTAAGTATGATGCACAGAATTATAAAAACTAGTAGAAATGAAAGAGTAACTTTAGTCTACAAGTTTATGAAACATATCCTACGAGTGTTCGATGTGTGCGTCTTTGGTCACACGACACATTCAGGTGATAGTCAAATTTCAGGCCCGTATGCACAATTTGTAGAAGATAGGAGTAAAGAGGATTGTCAAATGATTTTATTGCATAATTTAGATATATAAAACTAGTTCCAAAATTGTTCTTCCAAATTAGTGGGGGCTAACCCCTAACTCCCACTCCCATTGTAACACAACCTTGTGCAACAGAGAAAGAGGTTTGTGCTTGGAATTGTGGGCTTGAGATTGTGCTTTTGAAGTGTAGCAAAAATTAGACAAGACGCCTGGCTGGATGTGACCGAGGATGCACATATTTTACACGTATACTTGTAGGATATGGTTTATAAACTTGTAGAATTACTCTTGCATTTCTACTAGTTTTTAGGGAACATTATATTTGCCGAAAAAATGTGACGAATAATAAATTTGACGAATATAGAGATTCCATTCCGCTGTATATCTATTTTAGACGACACAGCATATGGTAGATCTCTTTTAAAGCAATCTTAACATCCATCTGTCATGATATTAGTTACTTGACTTCTATCAATAGTTTATAAATGTATGTGCAACAATTACCTAACTAGCGAAATATATCCTGTTTTTAATTATCAACAAAGTACCGGTACCGTACGTACTACATGTACTATTGTAGGCCTACTACATGTCACATAGAGTAGAGTCAAAGAAACGCTGAAAATGGTTTTGTCATCTTCATCGGCGAGGAGCAAAATAAAAGGTAATGAAAATCGAAACCGTGTCATAAAACTCGATACACTTTGACTTTGAGTGGCTTTTTTTCTTTTATTATTTATTTATTCAACTTTTACGAAGCAACACCAACCGCCACCGGGGATCAATTATAATTCTGGGAACTCAGCGAAGTAGCCATCTTTGAAAATAAAAAATAAACAGCTGAATTAAAAAAAAATAAAATGAGAAAAAAAAAGTTTCAACCTGGCAACATTTTCCAAAGTGAAATAATTGCGCCACGAGGATGAATTTTATCGTTTCATGAAATAACGACTTTAAATAAATTGGTTTCAAAATTCGAGTTAGCACATCTTTCATTAATAATGGTACCTCTTCCACCCAATAGGTGAACATATAAAAACAAGCAAATCCATTTCACCACCATTATTTTTTCGTTATATGAAAAGTACACACAAAAAAGTATAAATTTCAAAAAATTTAATACAATAACGTGAGAAACAATATTAATAAAGAGACACCGTATTTTTTTGTACGTATTGATCATTAGTACAAGTGATAATTAGTACAGGTGAAATGCAAGACTTCAGAACAAGTATGATAGAGATGATAAATGTAAGAGATTTGGTTAGTATGAAAACGATTTAAAATGAAATTGGAAGGGCACTTCCGGTTATAATGGAATGGAAAACACGTAGGAGATGAATGAATGTTTTCAATGTCGTAAAAATGGTCATAAATGCAAAATCTCCACGTTAATGGAACCATCTTAGTCATTGAAATGTTGTTCGGTTCGGATGAGTAAATCGATTTGGGTAACCCTTTTAAAGGCTTGACTAAATGAATATTTGCGTTGATTTTCCTATTAAATGCTAGGTTCGAATTCCAAAGTCGTAAAGAAAATTAAAAAAAAACAAAAAAATAACCGAGCAATGGTGGGAAAATGAAAGCGTAAACGTGTAAAGCGAAATGCAATAAATAGGGAATGAAGGCTTAAATAGTGGCATTTCCATGTTAAATGCTTCTTCGAGGGGTCGTAAAAACGGCAGCTCGTGTCATTATTGGGATGTAAAACGAGTCATTATCGCACATGTTAGCAACGAAAGTGGTCTCTTAATTTCAAAGTTGAGAACAGCTAGTTTCAAACCTGACACGACTAAATGTCCCATTTTGACATGAATGTCATAACAAAAATTCCGTACCCGTTAATGAACCCATTTTAAAATTCCTTTAAAGAAAATAAAAAACTTTTAGTATCAACTTTTTCGATTAAGAAACCAGCATACAAGACGAATGATGACTTCTGTTAATAAAGTAGACATGTTTAAACAAGTACAAGCAAGTAGCAGCATAAAAGAAGTCGGGCGTCTAATCGAAAAGCTTAACTCGTGTCACGTCAAGTTTTAGATCATGCACAGCATTGAACTGCTGGCGGGCCCAAAACAGGAAAGATCCAACTTCTGTACAGTATTCTAAATAATTTCAGAATGAAGATTGTGTATCTCTTTTGACTATGTATAAATTGACAATATACAAGTTTTAGACGACGAATTTTGCACAGAACGTGATCGATCCTCGCATAAATTGAAATACTTTTGTATTCAAAATTATTTTCAGATAAAAATTAGTGCATCATTGGACTAGACTTTATATGTACAACTTTTATACAACTCTCTACACTTTGTATGTAAACATTAATTTAATGCGTATATGTCAATATAACAAAAAATGACAATTTTGAAAATGAAATCACTTTGATTTTATACATTTTTTCACATTCAAATTACCATAATAGTGAATCCCAAAATTTGAATTTGTACGAATAATCGAAACGTATGAGTTCTAATAGGTGACGACTGTACTACAATTTCGAGCACCATCTAGTGGATTTTTCACGAACAAAAAATAATCATAATTAAAAAGAAGAAAGAAATACACATTGAAAAATTTCGCTATATTTTTTATATCAAATCCAACTTTGTAAAAAAAATATAGCCAATTTCTAATTTTTCAATTGTTAAAAAGCCCATATAAGAAAAGTTCGAAATCGCATGATTTATTAGTGCCATCAATGTTTCCCTCATTAACTTTTCCCCAACGAGTACTACTACTTTCTTCAGTGATAGATTCCGTTTTCTAATCCTTCGATAATGATCGAAAATATCCCTCCCTCTTTACTTTCCAAAAAAAAAAATAGATAATAAATATATACACATTTATAAATATATATAAAAAACTAACTCCTACTAAGTAGCGAGGGCACTAAGAGAGTTAACACTACTTGTAAAGTCAGTCCACGTAGGGCACCATCTCCCACGTGGGTTTTTGTTGGATCCCAACGATGAGACTCAGGTAGCCGAGAGCCATCAAAGTGACTACCCGCTCATAAACACCCCCCAATCCCTCACATACACTAAAAAAAACGCTAAAAAAAGCAAATAGTGAAAAAACATTGCAATAAAAAAATTTTTTAGAACGGAGTATTCGCAGTGAAAAAAACCACGCAACGTAGTGTTAAGACTATTTTTTTTTACCACAGCTGAATGTGAATTGAGTAAATTTAAACTATAAAATAAAAACTCAAACTATAAAATTCCAAATAATGTAATACCCTGTTTTGTAAAAGTTACGTAGTTATGTATAAAATTAATGATTAACTTAAATAGCTGCCAGTAAAAAAAACTACATTTTGTTTTGCATTTGCTCCATTATATGATTGTTAGTTTATTACTTTAATTTAATTTATTTATTTATAATTAAAAAAAATTATAATTAATAAATTTATAGTATAATTAAAAATTAGTTTTTTATGATCAAATAATTGAAGAGTCTGGTGTAAAAGAGTGTGTTTGGTGACATTTTTGTCAAAAATGACCTAAAAGTATTTTCGAATATGTTAGGTGCAATTCTACCTTCCTGGCACATAATTTTGTGCAAAACAACAATATGTGCAAAGATACTAGTGCAAAAAGTGCAAAGTAGTCCACAGACATTCAATTCTAATTGTGTTAGTTGGTTTGGTTGGCCTATACAGTATTAGTTTAAGTTTCGTTCCCTTTAATTCACTTATTCTACAGGGGTCTCCAGCATCGCGCACCACAAGATTTTCCATTTTTCTGTAACCTTGTGTACACTCACGTTGATATATGGTGATCAACGGAAATAGCTTTAACAACGTAAATTCAAAAGATGATCCCAAATCAGAGTGCACCAGAAAAATCTGGAATTCGTTAATTCACAACAATGAACTGCGTGATAAACAATAGCCCACTATCCATATGGTTGTGTACTTTCCCATACTAACGTGAGTCAAAATGAATGCTATAAAGCAATATGAGTTTAAACACGAAATTTATTTCTAGACTACACTTGGTTACCAAACAACCAAGCGGTTTACTTCTAGTAGGTAGGTAGGTACTTGGGGTTTAACGAGGGCACCGACTGGCTTTAAAGCTATGTCATTTGGCCCTCAGACTTTAT
>JAQIWH010001700.1:0-29410 GCA_034695005.1 Cryptops parisi
AATTACCGGGTACTTAAAATATAGATTTTTCATAAATTTCACGTACAATATAAATTTTATGTACTAACCAAAAAATTATTAGTCATTATTATATTTTACAACTTGTTTTTTTTTATTATCTTTAATCTCAATTTTTTTCTTTTATCACATCATTAATCTCGAAGTCGTTTAGACTGTGTTTTACGGTTTATCATTTGATAAGTTTTGCTTTAGAAAAATTGTTGCTAGGGGGTTGTTTCTTCATTTTACCCTTGCTAAGAGTAACGAGGTCTTGTACCTTAAATGCTACCCTGGTGTCTCATAAAATTTTATCACCCTCTCCATTGATTTGCCATTGTCTTTCATTAAATATGAAAGGTACCACTCTTGCAACCACTCTCAAGCCATGGTAAAGATGGATAAGTACACTCAGTCAACTCGTGCGTGATTCGTCTTGTGTGTGTTGAGAATTTTTTCCTTCCATGTATTAAGTAGGATGCAAACTAAATTATCATTTCCCTTATTTGTCTTGTCTTTAGCTTCGTACGATGTGTTGTTGTTTTTCACGAGTTTCGGTTTGTTTGTTTTTTTCTAAATGTCTTATTTTTTTCTTAAGGGAGGAGCTGAATGTTCGATTATTTCGGTATTTATTTTTTTTGTGTTATTTTTTTTTTTGTTGGTTTGTTAAGAATTTTTTTGTTAACTTTTATTAATATTTAAGTTTTAGATGCGAAAATAAAAATGATAAAAATAATAATGGTATTAAGCCGTATCGATTCGAACTAATGAAAAATATTGTCTTTCGAAATAGTTTTTTTTTGAAAATTCGGTTTTATCGGATAAAATGAAAAATTGGAAAAATGTTTATAAATTATTATCTTATATTAAAACTACAGTGCGACTCGTATATGTTTTATAAAGAATTGATCGTTCGTCTAGACAATTTTAATCAATGCGGAACTTTGAGATTATATAATTTTAGTTTGAAAAGGAATAATGAAACAAAAACAGTAGGTTCATCTAATACGACATTCGCTCGCCTAGTTTGCATTAAATTATGTAGAATAAAAAGTGATATTTGATAGACAAATGGTACATTTTCTAGAAGTAGGTGTATTTCAATTTTTATACTGCTTTTTATAAACAATTTAATACTATGTCATAGTTGCAGTGACACTTGTGCATTAACTTCTTTTTCTCTCAAAACTACACGATTGTATGATTAAATATAATTTTGCAAGAAAATAATATTTTGGGTAGTTTTAGAGTTTGTTTCCTCGGATATCGTGTTAGTTGCCACATACACGCACAACACTTGTCACTATTGGCAATTGTCTTTTCCGGCAAAGTTGTAATGAACCAAATTTTGGGTGAAAAGTCGGATGTTTGCGTTCACAAATTCTGCACGCTACGCCATCATTGGATACAGACAATTTTTTTTTGTCTTCCATTTTGTTGCGAAAAGTTTGTTCAACATTTCTACACGCCTTTTTTTTTCCAATTAGAATGAGCATGGCAAGAGTTATCGTCGTTCTCTTGTTCATTTTCGTCGTAGTTTTTTTTTTCTTCTAAGGGTTATTGAGGTTTCGAACGTGAGAGACTCAATTTATTTGATACTGAAGACACACACACACACATACAAAGTATTGATTTCCTCGCATGGTGTGGGTCATGTGATAACCGGAGGCCTTTTAAGGAGTCAGGTGTTGCAAAACTCGGAAAACAAAGGGGCTTCGGGTAATAGTTTGTAGAGAAATAGAAGAACTCTGAGCTTCATAGGTGTTCGGTTTACCGGTGTGAGAAAAAAATCTCACACTGATTTCTATTTTTTTTTTCACATCAATCTTTTGAAATGTAATCTGACCTTAGCCTGGTTTATGAAATTAGGTTTCCATTTACAACGATGTACGCTATATTAAGTTTGTCATATTTCAAAGCGTATTAACATTTTGGAATATTACGAGTATGATAACGTGTGCGTATCAGTTGTATGGTTGAGCTACCTTATTATACAAATACATTTCAAATTTAATAAGACATTATTTTAGTGCATTATAATGATAGATTAAGTAAATTTGTTGGGATTTTTTTGTTGTTTTTTTTTGGTTCAATTTGTTGTTTACGATTTGTGTGGATTAAATTATGAAAAATACAAAAAAAAATGAAAAAATCGAATAGTTTCTTGAAACTGTATGTGTAAGATGTATAGATTTTCGATATTTTTTTCAACCGTTATGATTGCATAGAGATGCCATAAAATTGTTATTCACATTTTTAACTTAAACAACATGTACATTTTTCAAGAGTGAACGCAAGAGAGACGTGTGTCTTGGTTTTTTAAGAATTAATGTGTGTCTTGATTACCTTCTATAAACTCGATTTATGCTTTTTTACTATTTTGTGACGAAAGGAATCTTTCTAGATTTTCGTGATGTGCGATGAAATTTGTGATTAGTGAAAAGTTGGTGATTTCTTCCACACCATTTTTCTTCATTCATACACCATTCTGTGAAATGGTGTACACATAAAGGTCTGACATGACTACAGTTTTTCAAGGTCCTCGGCATAAACACTGCGAATTGCTACAGCTTTTTCAGTCTTTCCAGCACAACACAGCGCATTGTTCCAGTTTTTGGCTTTGCACCACAACACAGTGCATTTAATTTATTTGCTATACATTTATAGCTGTATGCCCTTCTATGAGGATGGAGAATTTGTGTTTATTTTTTGTGTACAATTTTTAGTACGTAACACTTTTATCAGGGGAATGTGTTTTATATAGTAAACTGTATATATATATTGTATCTGTTTTTCATCACAGCTCATTGTTAGTTTTCTATCCCGTGGATATCGTTGTTTACTTCACGTTGTTGTGGTAAACCCCGTGGATTTAAAATGTGACTTACACACACAAACACGCAAAGGAAATTATATTTACTGTATGTGATGTTATCGAAGAAAGAAACAACAAACTTGGTGTACAATAAGATATACAGCACTGTAGCTTTTTAAAAGTTTCTAGCATAACACTAGGTACAGTTGACTCGTTTTTTGGCTAATATATAAGCATTAGTATATATCATAAGACACTGTCACTACAGCAGACTTGGAGTTTCTAATTTCGAAGGGAGTGAGAAAAACAAGTTGCAAGCAATTTCCCTCGAGGGCGAGCAATTTGTTTACAGACTTTTCGTTAAGGTATCCCTTAATTACACGACGTTGATCAGGTTAGCAATGTAAACTAGTAATTAGATTTTCGCTGCAGATAAATTGATAAGTGACAAGCGGAGGAGGTGTAAGTTAATAAACGAAAGCCGAAAACTCGTTTGACTTGCAAATTAAAACTGCGAATGAAAGGGTCATTTAGATGCTCATTCTCTCTCTTAGGATACATACAGTATGTAGTGTACGTCACGCTACCTAGTATTGGCCTCCAATAGCTCCATTTCTATAATGGTGTTAGTTTAGTATTCATTTGTGGTCGGCCTTGCCGGAATTGGAAACGCAAATGGAAAATCCCGTTCCGTGGAAATAGATTTGGCTAGCTAGATGGATAGATAAAGGTCGAAATATTCCTTTTTCTTTTTTTCGTCGGTTATCCGCGAATAGATTTCATACTATTGTTCGTTTTTTCGTTCAAATTATGTCAATTTTGGGAATGTAATTTTGAATGACAGTCGTAATTTGCATCGTCATCATTTTCATTTTATCTACATTTTCAATATTCTTTTTTCTTTTTGTCTTACGTGAGTGTGTTGACTCGGCTATCGATTTCTATTTCTTTATTATTTTAACATTTCAGAACTTTTCACGTTTCATATTACTGTAATTTATTATAACTTAATGTATCCGTTCAAACAATAGAATTGTTCAACCCACTTTGTGGTTATTATTTTTTATATGTTTTTATAAGTTCTATTAAAACTGAACTTATAGGATGAGATAGAAATTCAAATTTGAACCGTATGAAAACTAGATTCTTATTCCTCAGACAAAACATTAGTTCAAACTTTTTTAGTTGAATGTTCAAAATTTAACATGTAGCAGTAGGATACATACCATAATAATGTTAATAAATGTATACTTGTGCAGGGTATACCAAAACTCATGTCTAATTTTATCAAGTTAATTCATTCACCTTATAATGCACAATTTATGCTTCACGCTACATGTACGTACAGAACATTTTCAATTAATGCGAATTTTGTATATGGAATTTCCCATAATATACGACAAGAAAAATTGTGTTATAAGCTCATCATATAAGACAACGAGAATCTGTATGTGTTTGCTATTCGAACAAAAACGCAGGATTGTGGGAAAAAATCAATTCACTACATAACGTTTACTTTTTTTTTGTATCGTTTCTAAACCTAGCTTTTAAAACATTCAACAGTTTGCGAGGCCTAAACGTTTATCGACTAATATTTTTCACTCTGAAGTGCGTGCTGTAAGTAATGTCGAGAGTGTTTGGGCACATTGACATTTTTATATTTTTTATATATAACGTATATCAGCAATTCGTGTCACTTTCGAACTGTATCTGTCGTTCTTTTTTATTCGTCTACATATTTTTTTTTTGGCTTTTAGTGGTTTCAATGTCGTGTTCGTGGAACACTCTTAACTGTAATCGATTCGAAAAAAACAAGGTGAACTTCCTTTATAACCACTTCCATTGCTTCTACCAGCTTCACATTAATGTAAAAATCACATTATGTGGTACGTGTGGTTACATGAGGAAAAAGTTAAGGTCAACCAAAATGGTGCATGTATAACTAGCCGAGTATAAACGAAAGACCAACATTTTGTTGTTTTATGTGTACGTATATACAGTAGTACGTATATTATGTACTGTATACATATATATTGTATAACATGGATAACTTATGTATGTATACTTCACATTAAATTCTGATTCAAAACTACTTTACTGTACGTAAATATTAATGTAATGGTTGAATTTAATTATATTTAATGATGACATCATTACTATAAATAAGATCATTTAAACAGAATTAGTTACTAACTTGTATTATTATTGTTTGAATTGAATGACATCATCTTACAAGACTCGTGCATAATTTACGTTACGTTACACAACTTCCGCTATACACTCGTAAATAAAACATTAGGATTGTTATTTTTACTTGATAATAAAATGTACGATCAGCTTTAGTTGAAATAGATTTTAATGGCAGGCTGATGATGACAATACTGAAGTTCACAATGGTAGTGATGAACTGCAGGTGGTTTCGCTTGACTTCATTCGCCAACACAACCAGATTTCGAATCACAGCATCCACATGATCTGATCTGATCTGAGTGCCTTTTCAGTCATCACTACGGTGTATATATATTTTATATATATAATCACACATAGTTTATACGTTTCCAAGTTATCTATTTCCGTGACATTAAAGTGATATAGAATGAAGTGAACGTAATTTTTGTTTGGTTACATCGATAATAGTTTGTTAGTATCCATATCGATATTGCTAATTCCGCGTTTGCGCGATGTTGCGTGGGCGGTGGCACCAGCGAGGAAAACTGGGAATCTTTCGTACCACCCTCGTGTTGGACAATGGTGGCAACCCAGGCGCTTCCGTGCTCCTGCTGCGTACTCTGTCGCTTTTGAGCACGTGCTTTGCTAGCTTCTGGTTTGCTAGCTTTTCGCGGTCGTAGGAGGAGGAGGTGGAGGTGGGGGTAGATGAAGAAGAAGAAGAAGAAGAAGAAGACGGTGTACAGACAGACGCCACGCATACCACCACCACCACCACCACTACTGCCAAAAGACAGAAGAGTGCGCCAAAGAGAATGGGAACGACGAGACAGTTCGTCGTCAGCAAGGTCTAACCACCACCTACCCACTCTTCGCATCGCTTCTTGTCATTCTCGGGAGAAAAAAAATATCTTCCCCAAAGTGTTTGTGCGTGAGTTGTGTTCCAAGATGTTATTATTATTAGTTTTTTGTTCCTCTTCATTTTACTCGGAGCGAATGGTGTTTAAAAAGGAAACGTCAAGTTTTGCCTCCGACGAAGAGGATGTGTGCTACGTATTCCGTTGATGGATATATCTTAAGAAGCTGCGTGTGATGTGCTGCTGACTGAATGAATAGGAGCTGATCTTGATGATGATGATGATGATGTTGATGATCACAACGGTGAATCGCAACATGGGTTAGAGTGTCAATTCACCCGTCTGGATTTAATCCGGTGTCGAAACGAGCCACTCTTATTCGGTGGATTAGTAGTGTTGTTGCAAGATGATGTTTCTGACGACATGCACCACTTTGATGATGATGAAGATGATCATCGGGGCTCTTGTTGTTGTCATCATACCAGTTGCATCTCCTCTGGAATCGTAGCTGAGGTTGTTTTCTCCTGCTTCTGAATATTCTATATACTGATAACCTTGACGAAACACGCTGATTTTGCTTCTTATCATCTTATTTGTGGTTTTACTACCGATGGTCCAAGTTGATGACCTTTTCGATGGGGAACTGTCCCACGTTGACCCAACCGCGTTTACTTTACACAGCGGCAAGAACAGTGGCTGTACATAATAAAACAGCCGTACTTGTTATGGATCCTAACAGTGGTACTGTTGGGACAATTCCAATTTTACAAGGTAAGACCTGTTTTTTTTCGGAAAATATTAGCTCTCCCCCATTCATTTTTACTTTTTTTTACTAAAGCTAAAATCCGCGTAAAACAGATTTAAGCCGTAATCCGCTTAGAGAATTTTCTCGAAACTCTTTAGCGTGTGGTGCTAAGACCCCAAAGTTCCAAGTACATTTTTTCTTGATGCTTTCCGGAAGTTTCGTATTTTTTTTTTATTTTTGCAGAATATTGAAACTAATAGAAAGTTTTTAATATTGATGTTGAGTCCAATGTTGAAATGCTAGTTACGTGGTACACGTCTTTGTAACGTGTCTTTGTGAAACAAAGTTATGAACAAAATGACATGTTTTTGTGAAATTGACATTGTAGAACGTCTTCCTGAACTACCAGTTGGAAAGTACAGTGGAATCCGGTTATTCTGCTCACTTTGGGACAAGGTTTTCAATAACCCGATGATAACATTAAACAATGGACATAAAGGATTAAACAGTGTCCTGGGACCGACTGATAATAACAATAGCCGATTGATAACATTATCTGTGATTATAATAACCGTACTATTATTCCACTGTACTATTAGTGAATTATTCTTAACTTTGAAATCAAAACGAGAATTTTCTTTTTAACTTACAGAATATGCTTGCTTTCAAAACTGACACTTTGACTTTTATAAATGTCTAGTTAAAATATTTAAATAGGAATGTATTATTCTAAACGAATAGGAACAAGTTCAGTTTTACTATTTTTCTAACATTATCAATATTATTTTTTTAAGGAACGAGCTAAAAGCTTTTTCGTGTTTTCTTACGTGTGCATACACAGTACTGTATGTTAAAAATTTGTAACCATGTTGTTTTTTAATGTCTCAGTTATCCGTCGCATGTGTTCGTAAATAATTTCTCAATATCTGTGTAGGAGTAGTAGGAGTTTCTAAATTTTAAAAATTTTAAGAATGTTTAAACAAAATTCTATTTCCGTTATTCAACGTCAAACACAGTTAAGATTTAAACATTCAGAATTGAAAAGCTGTGAGAATATGAAAAATTAGAAATCGGCTCTGTTTTTTGTTCATACTGCACATATCGTTGATGAGCTATGGTGGATTATGAGTAAGTTGCATTCGAGTTCGAATGATGATGATGATGATAGGCAGTTTTCAATCGTTTCATTAAGTTGAATAGAATAAATCACTTAAAATTGAGCGCAAATACAACTACTTTGAACCTATCGATCGAACTGATATTAAATTATGGATTCTGGTTGAACTTCCAGTAAAAGTATTGCCGAATCAATCGGATTATGAATGACACAAGTAAATTTTCCAATATCAATTATTAAAACGAACGTTTGAAAGGTCAGTTTGATTTTATACAAAATTTTGTGTGGTGTTGTCGAATATTTTCCGAACTAAAAATTTATTTACTGCGTTTCATCGAATGACAGTTTTCGAACTTTTCGTTTATATTTTTTGTTTTGTTTACTATTTTGAAACAAAATATAAGTTGTTTTTTTGTGTGTGTTTAAAGATTTAGGAAACTGTAGAACTATTTCGAACACTTTTTGAACACTTTCACCAATCAGATACGTATGTTTTTATTTTAGGTTTGAATTTACAGCTGAAACGTTCAGTAGGTTTAATTTAATCCACGGTGTGCGACACACTAACAATATAGGCTGAAGAGCTTAGATTTTCGTTTTTTCCTCCACCTTTTCTCGGTAGGTGAGTGAATCAATAGCAACAAGTTGTGTCTTCGGCACTAGAGATTTCACCGATCCAAAGTCATTAGTAAAAAAAATACGAATCTTAGAAAAATCCAACGGAACATAAATAAACAAACAAAAACGCAGAAGTCTAAACGAAATGGGGTAATGGCTACTTGTACATAGGAAACAAGTTGACTACTTTTGCTTCGTTCATCTTGTGTAAATAAACAAAATGTAACAGTTTCTGTTTACATTTCTTCTCATCTGGTCTGTATCAAAAGGATGCTTATTCCGTCATCTTGACTGATGTATATTTCGAGCTTAATGTTAAAGGACACAAAACTGTTTGTTTTTTCTGTCATTGTATTTGCAACCATTATTTTTCATAATTTAAAGGTAGGTATTTGGGTTTGAGAATTTAAATAATAGGCCCGAGAGACGAGAGTATTGTGTTAGTTGACATTTGTTTGAAAACAATGATCACACATTCCTGCAAAAATGTTAACATTGATCTCGTGAAAAATCAACAGGCTCGAGTGAACAAATGCAATAATAAATTTTGCTATTAGTAATATACTAAGTGGTAGATAAGTTTTTTAAACGAGTAGTTTTCTCAAGTTGCTTTACTTCAACTGGAAGAAATCTTGAAATGTTACATACTGTATACTTTTTTTTTCCCATGGATTGGAAAGTGTGTGAAGATCAAGTTAGAAAGCCTTGCATGGTTTGTGTGGATTCTATTCATCCTTTATTAGCTAGCGCGTGTGCAATTTGGTACTCATTTAGTGCGAAAGCATATTGACAAAAGGGAAATTAAACTGACAGTCGATGCTGATTCGTGATTTGTGACATTAGCGATTACTGTCATTTTGCCACACAAGCAAATGACGACATCAACTTCGAGTTCACTGAACACACACAGCACTTTGTATTGTAATGCGACTGCGGTGGGAAGTGATTATGGTTAGGTTCAATAGGGTTACTCCAACATTAATCGTGAAACCGTATGTCACGCTTTTCACAAATTTGTTTTTCCAAATATTACATCGGTTATACATATAGATAATGTCAAGTTATCAGTTGGAAACACCATTATAGCGATTTGTTTGTTGCCAACAATAATGAAAAATCAAAAACTTGTCGATGAATCCAAAATGTATGCTTCCTTATTATTAACAAGGTTAATCGAAAATTAATTAAAAACCTAAGCGTTAAGTTAATTACTATCTAGTAGATTACGTCAATTGACTACAATACAAAGTTCGATATATTTGATGCATTAAATTTTCAATAATTAAAAAATACATAATTTCTATGTATGGTTATGTGATCGTCGATTAGTTTACATTAGAAGAGTAACTAACCTTATGTATTTAAAAATAATATACAATTTAAGTATTTGTCAACACTCCTGATGGAGTATTGATAAAGTTGGAACTCGAAATTTAGTGCTTTACAAAAGTAGTTTTTTCGACACCTCAAAAGTAAGGTTTCTTTAACATCGATATCTAGTGCTTTAGTGAAAACATCAAAAGACATAACCGAAGCACGTGTTTCATTATGTTTTAAATATAAATGAAGGCTTGCCCGGAATAACGTCGTATGTTACAAATATTCAATATTGAGATTATTATGGGAAAACTGTGCCTCATATGTGGGCTTATAGTTAGTGCTGTCAATTGACAAACTCATACCTACCCTAAAACATGCAAATATCACTTTGGCACCTAATTGGGCACTTAATATTAGACAATCAATGTTTTAATATTAGACAATCAAAAATAGGTTTCACTTGAAAATATAAAAATAACACAATTATATAGACACACATTATGTACCTAACATACATTAGGTATGTTAGTGTAATAATCTTTATTATGAAGAATTTATGAAACAGAGGTTAAAAATTGGTATGAAACAGAAATATATTTAAAAGTTTTTACATATTATTGTTATTATTATTATTTTAAGGTTGCATTCTTAATACAGGAACAGTGGACAATACAACATACAAATACTTAAAATATACAGTATCTTTGTTCATATCAATTCTTACCCATTCTCACACTGCTGACGATGAAGCCAAGATGCTTCGAAACTTGTTCAGTTTTTTTATTAATTAATAATAAAAATAAAATGGCAAATGTATACAAAAAAACGTGAGTTTATTTCAAACTTTGTCTCATCAAATGAATTATTTTTCAATTTTGTTAAGATTTTTAAAAAAACAAAAAAGTTTTCAACTACTGTACTTGTTTTAAAATACTCATCTTTCAAATCTATATATCTTTCAATCTATGATATTTAATATATTACCTATCATATATCAAGCTGTTTTTTTGTTTGTTTTTTGATATTTGAAATATACTTTGGTATTCGTCGTTAATGTTTTTGTTAAAAAATCGCCAAACGAAAATGCAAACTTTTCCACCGTTTGGTCTTTTTTTATTTAAAATGTCGACTTTAGGCTTTAGTAGTTTTTCTTTCGCTGTTGTGTTTTTCAACAGTTTTAAAGATGGCCGATCGCTGGAAAAAGTGCTTTGCTGTTTTTTATTCTGTGATAGTACTCGCTGTCGTGAACGAGTTTCATTCGACAGACATCGGACAATTTGAAATAGGAAAAAAAGTGGATAAAAAAGCAACGTCAACATGTTTGCGTTCGAGTTAGTTGTCATTTTGTTTTTGATAGCTAGTGCAGAACTCGCTTAGCTGTCGTTGTTTGTGACAAGTCGTACACAAACTGTCAATGATGCCATTCAGTTTCAACTTTTGCAAAACATTAACTTTGCAGCTGGAAATAAAAAAGTACTTCACCCATCATCATTAACGGATCATGATGAATAAAGTATAATTAATTGTCAAAATGAGTGTGTATAATTAATGAACAGTTAATACATATGCAATACTGTACATATTCATATATGGTGTCCGCGTTGTGTAAGGCAGGCAGCAAACTAGCAGTTCAATTGTTCAATATTACCTCAATTTGTTGAATGATCATACATTTTGAATCATCAAAAAGGGGTTGTCTTAAAACCAAATATTTGGATTTTCCCTCAATATTACCTCAACGAAGATTACTTTACGTATAGAAGTAATCTTGCCTCAATTGCTGTAGGAAAGCACATCACGTGATCACGTGCAAGGATTCTATTGGCTGTCCCGCCTGCATGTGACATCAATTTTGGTAATTAAAAGTGTATGGCTGTTCAAAACGATTGAGGTATTGAATGTTAGTTTGCTGCCTGCCTTAGAGGATTTGCAAGTTCCATCTTAACATACAGTATTGTATTGATCTAAATACTGTATAATGTAAGTTCCAAATATACTGCATTGGTATTTCAGGCTTGCCTCAAAAGTTTGTTTCCGACACATTTTTGAAGCGAACAACCACACATGTAAATCATGTGAACTTTCATGTGCATATATATCTGCTCCAATGAATTGATCGGTAAAAACGGAAGTTACAGGCGAAAGCAGTACGGTATTACAGGAAAGCTAGCAGGAGCAACCTCAACAAATATAGCCCTACTTGACAATGTATTAGTGGAAAGCGGTGAAACTCTTTTGGAAACACCTATTAGACTGATGCATTAACACATACATCAGTTTAATAGGTTTTCCTACAACTTTTTTCACTTTTTCGCTTTTTCATTGTCAGGTAGGCTATGTTTTTGCAGCTGCTCTAAGTTTGCTTTTCCTTGACCTTGACAATGTTCTTCTTTCGCATGTGACTTTCGTTTTTACCGGTCGATTTTCGATCTATTAATGTGTTGGCATTATTTCGTTAATATCTTCATCTTTCTAAATCACAAATGGGGTGTGAGATGGATATTAAAGAAATAAATAATTGGATGATCTTGAAAATGATTTTCAAGGTCACTTCCATTAACGTCCTTAGATAGCCCATGGCCGATATACTTTACAGTAGTTAAATCAGAATTGATAATGATTTTCGCGATAGTTAGATGTGACCAGACTTTTGCCTCACCCTGTGTATAGCAAGACTTGAAGTTATGCATATTAAAATTTTGATTGAGAAAATGAAGGCTTAAGGAGGTGTTACACCTCAAAGTTTTTTTTACATGTAATTAAATTCTATCGATTTTAACTGTTTTTCTAACGTCATACACACATCCGGGCGGGTTTCTGTGCTTTTGTTGTGTTTCGTTGTTTGAAAAAGCACGAAAACGCGTCCCGGCGTGTGTATGACATCAGAAAAAAAAATTGGAATCGATGAAATTTGATTGAAAAAGTTTGACGAGTGAAATGGGCTTAATGAATAATCAATTTACTATCATTATATATTAGTTATACGCCTATTTTCAACTACGTGGAATTGTGTTTAGTGGTTTATTTAGTAATGTATATTCCAATTTTAATTTTTATTGGTTATTTTATTATATTTTTAAATTTAATATGAAAATTGCGTTGAGATGATCCGCAGATTGTGAGGTCGATGTTTTAATGCTTATTTCATTTAGGTTTGAGATTGGAATTCCAATATCTTGTTGTTGTTTTTTTGTTTTTTTATCATCAAGAGAAAAGAATTCAATTTGAAAGGGGAAAATCGTTTTATTGGACAAAAAATATTTGATAGAAAAATGTTTCATGACAGCAATTTCATTACCGGACCATGTTTGAAATTTTCAAACCAGATATACAGTATGTTTAGCTTATATTATGAGAGTTTGTTAAATTAATATTTTTCTTTTCGTAAAAGAGTTTTTTCATAGGATGTTTAAACTGACAATATCTATATTATATTGGTGAATTTTGTTTGTGCTTTCAGTTATTTTAAAATATATATTTATACATATACAGTATAGTGAAGTGAGTTCCTATAAAGGTAGTAAACGGAAATGGGAAATGGATTGAACTTTTGAGATTGCTTTTTGTTCTGCTGTTGAGAGATGAAAATTGAACCTGGACTAGGGGGTCTGATAAAAGGTGTTATTTTCGAACTGGTCGGGTTTGAAAATTGTTGAAAAGCACAAATGCTGGATCACGTGACTTGAAAGCCAATATCGGATGGGAATCGATCTACAAAGTCCTCCGAAATATTGCAGCTGTTTCTTTTTTCATATAGTAGTTGGACCAACAACTTTTTTTTGAAATATTGGCATTTTCCTCTAAAACTCTATACTAAAGAATTATAAAATTGATTTCAATCGAAAAATGCTGAAAGTTGTTCAATATAACCTGGTTATATCTCAAAACGTGCTCTCTCTCCTCTCCTCTTTCCAAGATTTTTGTATTGTAGTATGTTATACTTCAACTTGTTTAATCCCCCGGAGGTTGTTTCATTGCCTGGACCAGAAAAAACAAAATCGATAGGAAATAATAAAAAATAAAATTGGTCCAGGTTAGAAGGTTAAAAGAGAGAGGGAGTTATTTGACATGAGGGAGTTTTTTTTCATCAGTTTGTTTTTCAACTGCTGTTCTTTCAACAGGATGTGTTTGTGATCGAAAGTCAATATCCTTCTTGAGAATGATCGAACCCTTCTTGCTAGAAAAATCCTTCATCAGCCATAATTGCTTGGCGTTGATTACCATCCTCCTCCATGGCAATTTCCGTTCCCCCAAAGCATGGGAATAACCGCCACATGTTTTCACAGTTTTTTGATGTTTGAGGGTGGGGTTGATTGTCTCCTGATTTTTTATTTGTTTCCCATTTGTGTGTACAAATGAGAACGTTTTTCTCTTTGGAGGAAAAGACAGTGGCGAGTTCACGTAAGATGGGTAGCTTACTGTTTCATTTTCTTTGTATATTGTATATTACATAGGGATGCCTTAAAAGTCGTTCACTGTAGGAATCTTGCATAATAGTGCGTTAACTCTTGCACAAAATTCAATGTTTTACGTTTCATTTGTGCAGGTAGTCCATGATTTATGCGAGTTACATATTTTTAAAAAGCCTTGCATGAATCGAAAATCATATTTATTGATATTTTTTATGATACAGAATCGTGCATGCTAGACAAGTGAAGAGAAATTTTTGGATTTTCGTTATTTGTTTTTTTATATTTATGTTATTTATAATAAGAATGACCTAGTTGTGTTAATTGGCAATTGACCCTTTAGCGCCACGCCTATCGCGCAGAGTCCTCTGCCTCAAGTCGTCACTACTCATTCTTTGTGCTATAGTGCTATTTATAGTCACTAGATGGAGTTGGTCGGAATATTGTACTGTAATACATAACACCCTTACCGTGCTATAGCACGGGTCAAATACTTGTTTAGGTACTTTTATATTAGACGTTCCACCTCTCTTGTGTTGCTACTTGCTTGTACTTGGTATGAGTTTATTTTGCAGGTCAGCTTAGGGAGAAAAATGCAAAAACGTTTTAAATGTATGATTTGTTATTTGTGTTTTTCTAACCTAACCTGAAAAACAAATCCATAACCATATACAAGCAAGTAGCAACACTAGAGAGGTGGGGTATCTAAACGAAAAGTACTCTTGTTTATATAGGTAGTTCACGATCTACAGGAGAGTTAGTTTGTATTAATAAAATGCACGGCATTTGTGTTGTGTATGTGCATAAAAATACTGAAGTGTTTTAAAAGTACCCAAAAAAAGCTACACATATCGTTGATTCTTACCAGTCGAGTTGCCAAACAAAAAACAACGTCGCATAATAAATTTTTAATTTCATGTATCGAAATTTACATAAAATGGAAAAAAGTGTGGAAAATATGAATGTGAGGTTCTGCAGTGACGCCACGCGTGGCATATACATTTTGGAACTGAAGTAGACACACAGTTGCATAACAGACCACAGAATCGCATAATAAAGAAATTGTTATAATAATACTATATTATAACAAAACCTGGGAGAGTTTCGCTCATCTCATAATAGCAAAATAGCATATACCGAATTCGTATGAATCGACGACTGAAAATGGATTTTATGAGATTCCGTTTATTGCATATTTCAGAATCATACGTGTTTGAACATGTGCATGACTATTTTTTGTAAAGTCCATCTTTGAGGGTCAGCAGTGGCCCTTTAAGGGTCTGTACAATCCGATATCCACATGGCTGGGTATTGTGGCAGTTGGAAGGATTGGTTGGTATGAAATACGACATCGTAACCACTAGTACCTCGACTTTTGTTGGTCGTATTTTCTCATCCACTTTTGTTTTGTGTTTTTTTTTTCGTCTTCTTTTTCTTCGTTTTTTTGTTGGTCGGTTCTGCGAGAATCTCGTTTCGATGAAGACCACAATCCACTCAACTTGCTGCTTCCTATTATTGCTTTTGGGTCAGTGAAAGTGCCGTTTGTTTACAAGATTTTGTTCATGACTTGTTTATAGTAAGATTTGTTGTTCGTGTGTCTTCTTGCACATATACGTTACTTTTTTATCACCTACTTTGTTTCCTCGTTATATCTTTGTGCAAGTTCTACGTTTGTGCAATGCTAGAAAAAGACATTTCAGTTTTTCTTTAAAAATGGGAAGTTGTGCAATGGTGTGGATAGAAAAACACAAAATCAGCGTTCTGTTGGAATTAATACAGTAGAAGATGTGAAATGCTTGTCCAGAGTCTGTTCAGTTTGTAGTCTCTTTATTTGTTCTCTTTTCCAACTCTTGTTCGATGGTGGTGAAGGGTTCTTTCAAACGGAAGGTCCAGAAGGAGTTGGTTGGTTAGTGAAGGAACCAAGAGCTTTTATGTTCTTTCTTTACGTTCTTGACACCCTTCGGTCCTTTTGCAAGAAGGATTTTTGTGGTCACTAAAATTCTTGCTCAAGTCTCTGGGCGAACAAAAATGGTGGAGTTGGCATGGTAACCACCCGCTAGCAACCGAGGTTGTGAAAATTGAAAAATCCTAGAATTATTTGCAATTTATTATACTACGTTTCACCTCTGTAAGGTTTAAGAAAATTGTTCAATCATGTTTTCTCCAAGTTTTTTGTTTTTTTCTTCTGTAAATAGTTTTCTCCAATTGAAGAGGTGCTTTTTAGGTGTGAGTATTGAGTTTTATTTTATCTTGGGAAATGTTTGTGTCTTTTAAAATTGCTTTCACAGTATGACAACAATAAGTGAAACTAAGCTTTGCTTCAAAAAGAAACAGTATACCTTACTTGAAAATTATACAATAAACTTGGCTTTTTTTTTGGCTTAGTATACTGTTCATTCGATTTATTGAATTTTAATTATCTTGAATGGGTTGGTGTTTGCTGAATCGTTGTTGATACACAGTTAGTCTTCGATTTATGCGACGGTTACGTTCTAAACTTTGCATAAGTCTAAAATCGCATTTTTTAAAATCCATATAAAATAGAGTTAAACTTTAATGAACAAACTAGAACGGGTTAGCATTGTTTTTTAAGAGTTTTGATCAAAACGTGCTACTCTCAGTGCAAAACGCACGTTTGCAAGGTATTTTCTCCAAAACATAGCAATTCAGTGCAGATGGCTTGAAAAATTACATCACACGTGGCGTACACATTGTTAAAAAAACAATTGTAAAAGTTTCTCTTGTCTCTTGTGCATCACCGCACAGAATCGCATAATAGCGAATGTTTTCATAATCATCTGTGTGATGTAATCTAATAGCAAAATCGTACATGTGAAACTCGCGACATTTCGTAACTCGTAATCCAAGAGACACCTGATGCATCATTCTTAGGATTACTGTTAGGCCAAGTCACAGTCGGTGACAATTACCATTTCGCCAATGAGGTTTTAAGAAAATTGCTTCCTTTCATGTTCTCTTAACGGTTTCTTTGAATTAAGGTTTTCTTTTTATAGGTGTGGTTACTGCCTTTGCTTTTTTCCTTCTTTGGACGTAGAATTTCTTGTGTGTGTGTCATTCTGGTTTGGAAATGCTTTCATGTTGGGGAATAATAACAAAAGAAAGTGCACATTGGCGGTTTTGCTTTTAATTAAAAGCCCACCAAATTTTCTGTTTACACTATACTTTCAATTGTACAGCCAATGACTGACTTTGTTCCAAAATCTTTTGTTTTCCCATTTGCTATAAGCCAAAGCATTGACCTCTGCCACAATAACGCTCGTCAGTGGAGTTGTACCAGAAGTCATAAGGGAACGGATTATTCCGAAAAAGAATGTAGCCATATCCCATGTCGCAAACAGCTTTTCGAGTCGGAATGTGAGGAAAATTTTGGCACTGGCATCACATGACCTCAGCTAGAGGCCAATCAATAGAGTCCTGAAATTTCCACTCTTAAAGAAAAAAAAAAGACCAAAACAGCTAATGGATGGTTCTTAGTGGAAAAAAACCCATTTTCAAGTCATTTCATATTTCACTACATTTACCTTATTATATCGGTATTGTTAATTTTATATCGATAATATTTTTAGGGGTAACTTTTTTTTTTTATGTTTACAAATGGAGACAATCGATTTTTTTATGTTTAAAAATGGCGATAATGTTTGTGTTTTCTTGTTTACAAATGGAGACAATGTTTGTTTTTTGTGTTTAAAAATGGGGATAATGTGAATTTTTTGGTGTGTCGCCAGAAGCTGTACAAACTGAACTTTGTAAACAAAATTAATATTTGACTCAAGACCCTCATTCGTTGTTAACACCTGTAAACGTTTACGTTTGTAATAACGTTTTTACCAGTCGATTTTTGTTCTGTTGGATGCGTTGGCATTATTTTGTGATTACTTTTATCTTTTTACGTCAAATGTGGAGTGTGAGATGGATATTAAGTAAGTTAATAATTGAATATTCTTGAAAATTATTTTGAAGGTCATTTCATTGGTCACAAAGTCACTCCGATAACGTCATTGGATAGCCCATGGTCGATATACATTACAATAGTTCAATTAGAATTTTTATATCACTAATGGTTTTTGCGATATTTACCTGTGACCAGACTTCTGCCTCACTCTGTGTACTGAGTGGTTTTTCACGAAAACAAATACTATGGATGAAGTCTTAAGTTTATCTTTTTCTTTTTTTAAACCGATAACGATAAGTTAAGATTTCGTAAGTAATTCGTATCAAAAAGATAAGAATAGTCTTTTTTCGTTGCCAAAAAAAGATTTTTCACCCATCACAGTTACTGTCTATACTTTTTGAGTTAAAAAAAATTGAATTCTTCGAATCTGATTTCAGCCCATCTTTTCAAATCTCTCGGCAAACAAACCTTGAAAGAAATGCTCTCCGATCACAGCAAATTATGTTTGATTTCTTTATTTATTTTATTTTTTTGATAGTATTTGTTTTTTTGGGTACCGGTGCTGGGTTGGAAAGTCCTGAAAGGGGAATAAAATTTATCATTATCTCACTATTGTGTGAGTTTTTCAAACCCAAGTGGGAATTTCAACTGTTTGGTAAATTGGTCGACTTGCCAGAATCAATTTCGCCCAGTCCGATTGGTTTGAAATTGAATTTGTATTCCAGCTGATTTCAATAAGAGACAACAAAATGATTCATTGTCACTGCTCGAAATTGTCGTCACCAAAGCTTTCGATTCCTAGCTATTTACAAAATGGTTCGGGTATTACTGAGTATGCATAGTATTTGAGTTATGCCAGGGTTGCTATCGGTAGAATCTTGCATTAATCAAAAATTGTGTATCAAAAAAGATATACTGTATAAAAAAATGTGTATATAAAAATCCCACGAAGTAGCAAAACTGTTGTTAATTCGTTGTCACTTTGTGCACCTCCACGCAAAATCGCATTATGGCGAAATTTTCTCTCATAATGAGTTGGTATTAATATGTGTAGTTTATTTGTTTATCATTCTATACTGTAATTATATGTTGTTTTGTGAAGTTTATGTTGTTTATTTTTTCTTATGTATCAATTGGGCCTTGCTGACCGAATTCTAAGTTTAAAAATTATCTCGTCGCATAAAAAGAAAATTGCATATACAGAACTACTATTTAATCGAAGACTTTGTATTAAATTTATTTTGAAGGGTTTTTGTTGTTGTGGGTTTTTTTTTTTTTAAATTTAAGACCCGGTACGATTTTATTTGCTGAGGTTGTAACATTTTTTATACTATTAACTAAGGATCATCTTCTTTACTTGTCACTTTTATTAATTGGCGATTTTAAAGTAACTCGGACCATGTTAATCTTTTTTTTTCCTCATTTACTTACCTATAAGCTTCTTAACTCGCGACGTATTTTTTTTTATATACAGTATACTAAGGCTGAAATAAGTGATTGTGATTTTTTCCATGTTCAGTTGCCTGCACTAAGGCATCATTTTTCACTAAAAATCAAATTTTCATGAAACTTTTTTTTATCCCCATCTTTCTTCGTGAAGATGAAAAATAACATCATTCTTTATGCAGTTTCACTTCATTTATTATCACCTGTTTTCTTTATTTCACCTGAAGTGCTTTCATATTCTGCCTGTGGATTTAAGTGTTGAAAATAGTATTTTTGAAACACAATACAGTAACTTAAAATACGATATACATTACTGTAATGATGTGATTTACAAAACATTTTATGCTAAGTAATTTGCTCATAAATTTAAAATTTTGCACTTTTTAAATTTAGTGATCTGTAGTGTAAAGTTATATAGTATATCTAATACCCCTTTGAATTATACGTGAACTAATGATTATCTTTTTCTCTTTTCTTTTTAGGTAAGTGTCACGATGAAGTTTGTTGAATATGGTATACCGAATATTTCCTAATGAACGTTCCGAATGAGGTCTAGTGGAGTAAGTGATAACTATAAATCATTCTCAATAATAGTCATGTTTGATTTGTTACTCCGAGGCTAACTTTTCTCGACCATAAATCACCAATTCGATATCTACTGTGATAACAACAATTCAATAACTACAGTTTCACTTGTTAAAACTGTATTGTTTATGTATCATGTACTAGAAGTGAATAATGACACAACGTTTTCTCCATATGTCTCATATACACGTGCCATCTATCTTATATTATGATTTGCTAAAGTAACTTTTGTCTACTACTTATATTTCATTGGCTCAATTCAAATTTAACTAACAGCTCATTGGCTCAAATTTAACTAAACGGTTTTCAGAAATTAAAATATAGTTCATAGTTCAATTAGATCATACGTTTTTTAAATTTGACCCGGTTGAGTATCACGTGCTGCTGATCAAGCAATGGCTATTAATAAATGTGTTACAGTTTAGCCAGTAGCGGTTGAGGTAAATATCATGCATTCACATGCGTTGCCATGGAAACATTCATGTGAGCTCAGCTAGGATTCCCAACGAGATATCTCACGCCTACTGTGGAATCCCTGTTCCATAATAGTCGTTTTTTTATCTTATCTCACCCAATGCATTTCGTAAGGGCTGTTCAATTCGACATCGTTTAACAACGTTAGGCTTAGCTTGCGTTGCTGCTGCAGGATCATTTCCACTCGCTTTTATTTTTCGATCGATTCTTTTACCCAACTTAAAAGCACTATCCAATTCCCCCAACGCTCCGTTTAGAATACCGTACGTGCTGTGGTATTTTTTTTTTTTATTTTCGTATTTTTATTGTTATTATTATAATTCCATTTAGCCTCATCATCATGTAAATAACATTTGCGAGGAATTTTTGCATGAGAAGTGATCGTATTATGGTAATGGTGGATGTAATCCGATTCTGTTTAATGGCAATTTTGTGAAAGATAAATTTAGGCGTTTTTTGTTTTTTTATTTATTTAGCAGTTGTTGTTTTTAAACTTACAAGTTAGTGCTGTAATTAAAACGTATCTTTTTTAGATTTTCCGAATTTTTGTGGTTGGTAAAAATCACGCGGTAAATTTGGTGGAAATATGTGGTAAATATAATTATGGAGACTTAAAAATTGTGAATATTAAGATTTATAACGGTTGGTTAATATGGTCGATGTGAAGGATAAATACCATTATCGAAATCATTTGAATGACTTCGAGCAATATAATGATAAACCACATTTTAAAAATTGAAGGCTTGCTCGGAATAATGTTACAAAAATTCAATACTGAAATTATTATGGAAAACCGTGCTTCATATATGGGCCTAGCTAGTGCCGTCAACAGACAAACTCATATCTGCCTAAAACATACATATATCACTTCGAATCAGTTCAGGGTCTGACACCGTGGGGGCAGGTTTTCTCGGGGCACTCCCGTTTCTTCCTGCTTCATAAAACCCTGTTTCATGTTTATCATCCTCATCTCATCGTCATTTCTGTATTTCCGATTTAAATAAAGTTTGAGGGCCAAATGACATAGCTGTAAAAGCCAGTCGGTGCCCTCGTTAAACTCCAAGTACCTACCTAACTATCACTTCGAAATTGGTTACCTAATAGGTGACAATCAGTGTGTTGCTGAATACTACTTTTGCCGTTTACTCAAAACTATGAATTGTTACATGCAACGTTATTCCGCGCAAGTCTTCAATTGTTCAGGAGCGCTGTTTTTCTGGTAAAAAACTCCATAGAGTAGGCCTATCTTACTGAGCAACAGGGTGATTCTCCTATACTATGCTGTGGTTTTCGGAAAATTCAGGAAGTTGTAAAGTAACAAGCTAGAAACAGTACTGAAAGACAGTTTGATGTAAAAATGTCACTTTTGGAAAAAGTGTGACTTGTCGCTATATTGCTCGGAGCCCTTTATTTCTAAAAAAAAATATGTATATTATTATACATAATTGGATACGAATTTCATGCTCAACATCATATTTTCACGTTGGTTATCATTTTTTTTGCTTTTGTGTAAAATTGAAAAGCGTGCTAGATAATTACACACTTGACATGTGTTTCGGGGAACTTTTATTATATTCAGTATGTCACTAACTAAAGTTACAAAAAATTCGGTTTCAAGTTTCATGGTTCGAAATTTTTTTTTCTTTCAAATTCTTGTTGGGTAACAGCTAATTTTTCTCTCCAATCTTTCGTGCACCTGAAGTTGAAGCGAATAGCTGAAAGATTTGTAGCCTAGCACCACCAGCAGCTACAGGGAACTAATCTTGGTGATCGATTAAATGTCACACACCATGCTGCATGTTTTGACAACCTGCTCATTTCTATTAGTTGATTACGATCATGGATAAAATAATCTTAAAGACAATGGGCTTTAATCATGCTGCGGATCATGATCTGTGACAAATAAATGAAACTCGCAAATGTGTCACTGAAAGTTTGTGGTCATGACAACAAAAAAAAAAAGGAAAATTGAGGTTATTACTTTTTTGTTTGTTTTGGTTATCTAAAAAAAAATGAAATTCTTAGAAAAAAATGACGTTATTGATTTCACAGAAAATGTAGGCTACCTGTAATGGCCTGAAATCGCTATAAAAAAAAGTTAGGATTTTACTAAAACTACATTAGCACTGTAGTTTTAGTTAGGATCAGGGCTTGTTGTTGTTAAGTCAATGCTTGTTGCTGAACTTGTTGATGAGTTGTTTGTTTTTTGTTGTTAATTTTTCAATTTCCAACCTCTTTCATTTAACGAGATACCTGCATTTTAAACCACCACACACCTTGGTGTAAACAAAGATAAATATATTTATTTGATGTATCTACAGTTTACGTGAGCAACCATTCGTAAAAGTATAAAACCGATCCATCCAAATAAACATTTGTCACATTCCGGCTAAAACTACTGTAAATTTCCACGTGTTTGTTTCAGGGATGATGAGATGGTAAAATAGGTTACCAAAAAATGTAATTTTTTTTTTAATTAATTTTTTTTATCAATTAATTGGAATTTTTTTAATGTTTAGAAGATGTTTTCAGCATCAGGAAATGGTTTATTTCTATTTATTTTTTTTAATTTTTGCATCATTGAATCGTAAAAGTAGGAAGTGAACCATCAAGCAATTGATTAGTGGAGCAAAATCTCATGCTTGCTTGTACATTTCAATTTCCTCCGTTTTGTTGGAAATCATTTTTAGATTTTATTTTTGTCTTTAACTCTTTACTGTTTTTTGTTGGTTTTTTTCATCCAAATCTTTTCCATGGAAAATATTTTGTTGTTCATATAACGTGTTATTCAAATCGAAATTATGGTCTCATTTTTGTTTACTTGTTATACTTGTATGGTTTCTATGGGTGATTGAAAATACCGGATACTCAATATTATAAGGACTACGAATGAATTCCTAATTAGAAAAGGGTCATATTATACAGCTATCTTTCTTTGTTTTGATGAGAAGTTTTTTTCTTTAGCATCAAATATTCATTGAAAAGCAAAAGATAAAAAAAAAATATATTATTTGAATCGACCATCAATGTTAGTTCATATCTTACTTCACCAGATGACGTTACTTTCTTCATAGATAATATTTTCTCGCCCATAGATGGTAATGTAGTGTTATTTCGTGGATTCATGCTGTGTGTAGTAAAGATTATTTCATTATAAAATTCATTTGATTAACCTCGTATGGCTAGTTTTAGATGTTTATTAAAACGATAAAGAGTACTAGGCCTACTGTATTGTATTTGAACTGAGCATCAGTGTTTGTTTGCGTCAGATGGCGTTCACAATCTACTTAATACATAATAATCTTACTGCACTACAACTTACCATAGTATTTCACTGCAGTATTATGGTACATTATTATATACAGTGAACAGGGTACTGTAGTAGTAGTAAAGATTATTTTATAATAAAAAAAGTACATTTGATTAACCTAATTTGACTTCCAAACGTTTGAAAAGTGTTCAAGTGGATGTGTAAAAAAATTGTATTCAATACGGTTTTTTCTTTTTCTTCGTTTTTCCTTCTTAATCGGTTTCTTTTTTAGTCAAAGAACTTCAACTTTTAAGAAGTGAATACTTTTGTATTACTTTTTTGCAGACTTTTCTTTTCTTAGTTCTGTCAGATTTTCTCACTTTTTTCAGTTTTATGAATCGCACTGTCACGAAGTAACAAGATTTTTTTTTTGTGTTGATGGGTTGTATTTAAGACTGACATTTGTATTGTCATTGCTTGCAGACAGTCCATCACATTTTTCACCTGAGCAAATGAATTTAAGACTGTGATGATTGATATATATAGGCCTTATACTATACATTATACAACGTGAAGTCAGAATAATAAAAATTGTGAACATTTCTTGAAAGATTAGGCGACTGCAAGAAAATGATTATCATTATAGAATAGTATTCAGTAGTAGTTGTTTCTTAAAAAGATTGCTTTAATGTTTTGTTTAAATTTTATATTGTACACTATACAAAAATGTATCGTCTACATTTTGTATTGTACACTATACAAAAATCTATGTTCTACTACTACATGGTTGTAAAATTCTTATTGATTTTCTTGATGCTCAAAGACTTGACTGCGACTGCCAACTGTAGGCCAAACCTTGCAACGTTATTTTCAGTCTGGAAAACACATTTTATTGTTTCCATTTCAAAAAGAGTTTTTTTACAAGATATTAACCAATTTATATGATGACAAAATATAATTAGAAGATACGTTTCGCCAATATAATTTATTGCAATGTTTCCAGCTTAAGAAAAGCTGCAGTGGTTTGGTTCACTTAATTTTGCCAGTGCTTCATTTTGCTGTATAAGTTCAGGGTTTTGCTTATAGGTGGCGTAGTCGCCGCTTTCGAAACCATACTATTCTGCTTTTCGAAACTACGATTTTCCTACAATATTCTCAGTCATTTATTTGACATCTCCACTGTAAACTGCAATAAGATTTTACGTTTTTGTAATTCTTCATCGAGAATGACCTCTCCACATTATACCTGTACTATGTACATAGAGATGGTACTTTTTATTGGTACTAGTAGCCTATTGTAGATGTATTTGTGAAAAATGAAAGAAGGTAGGGATTATTGATTAGTATTTTAGGATCTGTATTTTATTGTACAGTTAAATGTTTATAATACTTTCCAAAGTATGTTGCAGAGTATCTATTGATATTTGTGAAATGGTCGATCAGTATGAGTATTACTTCTTGGGTCTAACATTTGGTAAAAAATAATCATCTCCTGGAATGTTTCAAACTTGTACGATATTCGATTTCTACGAGGTAACATACAGTAATCCTCGCATAAAACGAGAACTATCTCGTATGTAGTCATTTACGTTTGACATGGTTTCTGCTGGTGTCCAGTGCTTTGCAACGTTATTACACATGTTACACCACTTGATTCTTGATCTGCCATTCAACTATACACCTTTCTCAGATTTTTTGTTCATTATTTGTGTACGAATTAAGAAAGAAATCATTTCTGTAATTGTTTTGTTTTTTAATTACGCGTTTAATAATTGCATAACATTGAATCGTGGCTTTTGTTAAATGGTTTTAATTCTTAGAGGTCAGAAATTAGTGTTTTGGGGTCATTATGATCGAGCCAAAAACATTTCATCCAGATTAAGAATAATTGAGGTTTAATGACCAAATTTTCATTCTGATTGTCCTTTGCGTGAAGATTATCTCATGCCAGTTGTCGGAAATGATTAAATGTTGCCATTGCACTTTCTCCCTCCTTTTCTTTTGTTTACTTTTGAGCAATTCGAGATCAGCTTCATCAAAAATTTTCGGAACATAGTTTTGTTTTTGTTTTTTGTCAAGAAAGCCGTCTCTGATAGTTTGTTTCAACACACCAAACAACGTTTTTTTCGATCACAGCACTTTGTAGCACAATTGTCATCTAGTGTTTGGGCCAGTCAGGCCACTTTCCATCACCATGGTTGTTTGCAAACGGGTAGCCCTCTTCGAACGGGTTGTAAAATTTGGGTTTGTAAGACTCGGACGACATTCCCGAATTGAATTCCTTGCCAGGTTGTCGATTGGTGGATTCTCTCGCCATTTCCATGCTGTTTCTAAAACTGGCCGATCCTGAAAATTCACCTGGTTGTCTTCGATATCCACGACCGTAGGCTCCGCTTTGACGATTGGTTGCCGAACCATCGAACCTACCCTGGTAGCCTTTTCCAAAGCCTCCATAGCCTCTGCCATAGCCCCCATACTTTTTACCAAACCCTCCAAAGCCTTTGCGGGCTTGGGCTGGCTGCGGTAAGAGATGAAGCACCAGCACACTTGCCAACAGCACCTGATAAGAGAGAATATAGTGTACATGAGCAGATGAGATTCGTTAATGGAACTTGTTGGATCATGCCAAGTGTAATGGAAAGCAATCTCGGTCATGGGCTCATAAATAAGAATTTTTTTTTTCGTGCATGTTGCAGATTCCACTCAGATGACACGTAATTTGAGACTAGGGAAGGTAAAAGGCGCTGGGAATAGCAAAATTATATTCATTCCACTTGTCGTTTGGTGGCAAAAGTAGATTATACATACACTGCAGATATATACACTGTAGATATATATACATATACTGTTATATGGAACATGGAATGTGATAAGTTTTGGTTGTTTTTTTTTTTAAAGATCGTTTTAAAAAAAAATATTGGCATAAGCGTCTACTGACGTTTCTGACTATCGGTTCTTACCAAGTAATGTAGTAAATGGAAAACAATAAAGGAAAATAAAAAATAAATTTCCCTACCTACTGACAAAGTACAAATTTAGAAAAATCCCCTACGTTTCACCTTCGGTCACAAAAGGCTTCTTCAGGGGGAAAAAAGGACAAGAACATACTAGATACTAGAAAAATACTAGAAACAATACTAGAAAAAATTTGGCCATTTCACATGCAAATTTCTGTGATAATTACTCGAGCTTTCAAAATTTAATAGACTGAAATATATGGCGGACTATGTCTGTGTCAAATTTCACCCTTCTGGGATATCGGGAAGTGGGTCAAAATTAACCGCAAAAAATTGTTGAACTATGCAACAAAGATACAACGAACAGGTCAAGTTAAATAAAAGGGTTTCTTTTTGATTTGGCTATCCGCTCTGTTGTTCTAAGGTAGGGTATATTTTCTTATTGTTTTATTCTTAATTTTTGGTTTTGTTCCACCTTAGAGTTTTTATTTAATATGTTTTTTTTTCGGGTGGGGAAATCTAAATTGCAAGTAATGTCTAGTAACTAATAAATGTGACACATTTTAGCTGTAATGGTATGGTTACATAGTTGTAATGCTTGCTGAAAATTGAATATGAAATAATAATTTTGAATTTATTATTTGTTTTCAATAACGTCTGTTTATTCTTCACAATAAATGTCACAAATATCACAGTAATGTCACATAAATGTCACAATTGACAGCCATGCTTTTTATATATATTTTATAACAATCCTAACACTATTTGTTAATGTAACGAATTTTATTTTTTCGAACATCGAGAATTAGATATTTAACACGATGATGTTCGTATAAAAACATTTCATGTAAATCTTGCATGGGGTTCCGGTATCTAATATTTTGCTAGTAAGTGTACAGTTTTACGACATGGTTAGTTTAATGCGAAAAACGTTTATTTTACGAATTGCTTAGTTAAACCATAAAATTTGTTAAAGTGTCTTAAAAAATTTTATGGAACGATTACTTGCAGTTGAAGTAAGAAGATTATCAAAGTGTGAAATACTAATTACTGAGGTAAACACCTCTTAGCCTTAAATAATGTCATAATTATTTTATGACATTATAAATATATGTATTATATTTATTATGTTATGACTTCAGACATAATTTAATGGTGAAATGGACGTTTAAACGTTGTTTAATGGTTGTTTAGATATTCCATGAATAAACGAATTTCATACTTAACCGTAGTCAATACAAAAGCGAAATACGTATATTGTATATTACTGTTGATGTAGTTTTCGTTTAGACATTTGTAATGTTATTCGACAATCTCAGTTTTGGCATTTGCATGATGAATGGCGATAAGTTTGGATGTAAAAGTTTTCAAAAGTGCATTATCAAACTTTGGCTGGATTATTGATGTATTCCTCTAATCTCTTTCTATATGGATTCGAGCTGTGACTTAGATGGATTTCCTAGAGTAGATTCAAGACGAAATGTTCGTATCGTACTTACGAAATGATTGCGTGTGCGAAAATAACTTGGGTGAACAAAGACACCTCTGGTGACTTTATAAAGATAATCTATTTGTGTATGTTGTATATAAATTTGTGTGTATTTATTATGTGTATGTATATGTTACCGGCAATGTATAGAATCCAGGCATTCTTTAAAATGTCTGAACTTTTTTGGCAAAGTATGAAATAATACCTTGCATACAACTGTTTAGGTTAGTAATGTTAGTTAACATTTCCTCTAAAAAACACACATTTAGGACTAAACTTAAGTCCAGTTTTAACCTAACCTAACTTTTTGCTTATGTTAATTACTCCAATGTTTGTTTATGTAAATAAATTACTCCAATGCTAATTTCATTCATTGCTTAAACAAGATTTTGCATTCTGTAGAATGCTTGGATTCTATACATTGCCAGTAACATATACACACAATAAATACAAAATACGTTTTTCATATTGTGTATTGTATATAAGTGAGGTTTGTGTGTTTTGTGAATACACACTTCACATTGGAGCAGAAAAGCTTGTTATCCACTTTTTTTCCAGAACTGTGTTTGTCAATTCGTTGTTCAGGATGTCTCGAATGCTGGTACAGTATACAAAATATAAATGAATGTTCCAACGTCAAACAGTGATAAAATTTTAACGATGAGAGGAAGAAAATGATGTTTGTCGAACGAAAGGAACATTTTTCATGAACGGGGTTTTTTATTTATTTATTTATTTCATATTTGGTTATTTGTCAAAAATTGTTGGATGTCATATTAAAGTGGTCATAACCAATACAAATGTTCGCTAGATGCTATGAAAAATGGCTTTTGCTGTTACGTAGTGTTTTTTTGTAGTTTTTCAAAGAATAGCCAATGTTTCACAGAGATGATCAAACTTGTAAACGAAGTTGAAACTGGAAAAAACAGATGATTAACATGATGTGTGTTTGTTTTTTTTTAAATTTGTAAAACATTTTTAATTTTTTGTTTTTTGATTTATTTTTCAAACACTTCGCTTTTCAGTTTTAACTTCATAACTTTTTTTTTCTTCAGTTTATACGAAATTTACCATTTGCTTTTTTGCGTGTATGATATGTAGAACATATGTTTTATGATTATAATTTTTTAAAAGATATTATTAGGGTGCCTTTGGGTGAATGCACTCAAAGTAGTACTTATTGAACTTAAAACTAAACAGAACCTGCACTTTCCTAGAACAGGTGTATGCATCAAGCATTGTATTCGTTTGT